>JAHUXG010003884.1:0-132477 GCA_020740815.1 Sciurus niger
CTAAGGAATGGGCTATGTGGTCAGCACAGGAACAGTTCATTTAAGGTACATGACTTGATCCACTCTGGTTCTGTGTCTGTGAAACTCTATGCAGGGAAGAAAACCTAAACAAAGACAATCAATGACAAAAGAAATCTGAACTCTTCTCAACAATCTTGCAAATAACCATTTTCATGTCTCAAGACCCACAGTCTAGGGGTGTGTCCTGAGGGAAAAGAATTATCCCTTCTTTATTTAAGTAGGAAACAGGTTGGGGCTGATCCCTGAACAGAAAAATGATATCAGTGATCCATGGAGGACAGGGCACAAGGAGAGGCAGGACTGTTGGTATTAGATTATGCTCTGGTTGTTAGTATGAAAGGAGATTTGTGGATCATTTGCCATTGCAACCCCAGCCATTACATTCAAAATCTACTGACTCCTTTTTGCATTTTACTTTGCAAAATTCTACCCAGAAGAGTGTTGTTCAAAATTCACAACTCAGTGCTGGTTCTGGATCTTGCCTATCATCTCAAGAAGGTGTAAGGTACAGGAAGATGCTTCTCCTGGGAAAGACCAGTTGCCATCAATGAGAGAATGCCTTATAAACTTAGCCCAGTGATGTCAGGAAATATAAACAGGCAAAGGCAAGTGATGATGGTATCTTGCTCTGTGTTCCCAGCACCCATATTTGCTCACATAAAGGAAACATTCCTCATCCAGTTTCAAACTTCCTCTCAGTTTGTGTCTTTCACTCTCAAGATATATTCCAGTGAGACTGGGGTAATAGCTCAGTTGGTAGAGTGAAAGATATGCTCCAGTGAGAAAAGGGCTGAAATTCATATACCTGGTCTCTGAATGATTCAATTGCACTAAGTTATACTCAGGATAATGCCTCAGTTGTTTACCAGTGACATGAGATGAAAAATGGGAGAGTTTCTCCATCCAGGTGGAAGGGGGAGGCATCAGGAAAGTCTACTGTGTATTGCTATGGGATTCCAGGCTGTGATTGGAGAACAGTTGGCTTCACTACCCAGAGTGTTTTCCAAGCCATAAGCAACAGAGATTGAGTAGTGTTTAGCGTGATGTGGTGTCTGCACTGCAAATTCTGGCTGAGGTCACAGAGGTAAGGCCTGACAGCATGATGGCTGCAGGGTTCCCATGGTATCCGGAGAAGCTTCTACTCCTGTCTGCTTCATACCAAGATTGAAAACAAGCAACAGTTCAGTTGGGATGGTCAGAGGAAAGAAGACAGGAAAGAGTGCTAGGGAACTGCAATTTTCCAAAAGTGATTCTAACCCCTTTGACCAGGAGAGTTGAGCCCTGTGGTCTATGGATCCCTCCAGGACCAGGCAGGACAAGAAACTCCTCTGAAGCCTGATATCTCATACTAATATTCGGGTCTGCTTGGTGTCTCTGCACTTGTTTGGCCACACCGGGCAACATGACTGCAAGCAGTTATCCCACACCAGTTCAGTGGGCCTGGTTGGGTGGATGTGCTTGGGGACACATGGATCACCAAGCTGAGCACTGGCTCAAGCACTATTTTCTTCCTAAACCGCTCCTCCAAAACTGGGCACATCAGGTACATCCTAGTGAGGAAACTAGTCTAGGGCCCTAGCAACCACACCAAATGATGGCTGGTGAGAGCTCATGGCAGTGGAGCATGCAGTGAGCATGTTGGGTTAATGGATCTATGATTTGGGACACTTCACACCCAGTCTTGTGGGTTGCTCCTTTTTTTCTGAGAAAGTTCAGCCAGGTTACAGCTGGAACCTGGGAAATGGGTCTTCTAGGTAAAGGTGAATGCTTCTTCTGAAGGCTTATATTGTGCCATGGGAGTCATTCACTCATGATGTTGTACAGAGGATAGGATGGTGCTGACATGCCAGGAGAGACATTCTATGCTCCCTACACCTGCAAGGTCACACCTCCTTGGCTGTGGACTTACAACAAGCTTTCTGAGTTAAGTTAATCTTAACTCAGAAATTTACTTGCTGTGAAATTCCAGGACCACCTCAACTCACCTAGAGATGCAGAAATATCTGGCCTCTCTGTGTTCATACATGTGTTGTTTCTCTTGACCAGACTAGTGCCAGTGTGGCACAAGGTCCTGTGGAAAATTTCCACCAGTCCTTGTAGCAGCCCCAGGGTGATGCAAACTACAAGGCAGTGGGTGGTAGAAGATCCTACTGATGGCATGAGGAACACAGCATCACATGGCAAAACTCCAGATTGGAACATGCACCGTGCTGAAAGGCCTATGATAGAGTGGTTCCAAGATGAATATTATAAGAGGGAGAACAAGGACATTGTGTTGGCACTGAAAGCAGAAGGCTGTTGGGGCTGAAAACCTACTTCAATGAAGAGACATTCTAAAACTATTCAGTCATCATCATCCACCCTCAAATTCTAAAACATGCCTTCAGGTTGAATATGCTGTCGCTCTCGCCAGCAAGAACGACCCGGAGACGTGATGGGTGGCAAGCTTCTTTATTAACAGCAGATTCTTCTTCCTCTTTTGGGGGAAGCTACACCTCACTATATGCCTCCAAGCGACCAATCATCATACAGAGCACGAGGGGAGAGCGTGGACAGATACAGGCAGCATATACAGGCATGCAGTGTCCATGAGGGGGCCTCAACCAATCACTGAAACTTCCTCAAGCGACATCAGTTGTTTGTGCACAAGCTAGCTACACTCAACCACACTGGCATCCTGCCAGGCGCCATCTTGGCCTTGCCACACCTAGGGCCAGGGGTCCGGCCGAAACCCCGACAATATGCTCCACAAATAGAGGTAGTAGTACTTGACAGTTTATTCTGTAATCATCCATCATTACAGACCCTAATTACCCTTGCAAGGACTCTAAAACCCTTGAAAACTCGTGGCTCTTTCTTGTTGCTCTCAAAGGACAACTGCATATGCTGATTCACAGTTTTTCTGGCACAGGAAATGTAAGGAAAAATGCAGCTCAGCTCAGGACTCATGATGGCTCCAGCTCTTAACTCTGATGGAGCAGGCACTCTGTACACCCGGTCTGAGTTGCAGTCCAACAACAGCACCCAGAAATCCACAGTGGACACAGGACCTCATGCAAGAGACTTTATTATGCAGATGACTAGAGCGTCTCCTTCAGGGCTGGAAAGACGTGAAAAGAAAGATGGCACGAATGCTTCTCCCAGATATTGGAATCTCCCAGGCTGGAAGGAACGAATGGCAGAGGTGAATAATTGCAAGCCTACTGACAAACCAATATCTAGCTAGAATTTTCAGACTGACAAGCTCGGATGTAACATGGGAAGCAGGAAATGGATGCAACATAGGCCAGATATTCTTGCAGCATAAGGAGCAGGCAGAGCAACTTTCAGACTCGCAAGTTAAGTGTGGTGCAATGGAAGGTGCGGTAGATCAGCTTTGTAGTACATTCCCCCATTTTTGATTCTGTAAGAAAATCTCTTTTGGATACATGGACGAAAGTTCATCTTCTGTAATTTCTTCTTGCTAAATGTGGACGTAGAGCTGATTCAGGGGAGATATATTGTCGTGGCAGGAAGGAGTTGGGGACTCAATAGGTCCTCTGGGGAGCACACCTGTAGCCAGGCTCCAATTCCTGTAAGTTCCTGATATTCCTGTAATACAGGCTTATTGTTTGACATAGAAGCAGCACTCCTCCTATAAAAAGGACATGGGTCTCCCATTTTTTGACTGGCATTCTATTGGGAAAAAGAATCCAGTGGTTAAGAAAATAACAAACAGGGGTCCAGTCCTCATGGTTGGGTGTAGTTGTCTGGTGTCTCAGTTTTCTGGTCCCCAGTCTCTGGAATGGGAGAAAGGGTGGAGGGTTTGATGGTCTTCAGTCTGAGATGGAGGGGTCCCACAGTAGTGGCCAAGTATCAGTTGGAAGAAGCCTGTGGATTAGGAGCTGGAGAGGGTTTAGTGAATAGAGAATAGAGCTTAACCTGAGAAATGTGTAGCCATCCTGGTAGATCTTGTACCTTGAGAGCCATTGGCATGGCCAAGATCACTGTATGTGGTCCCTGCCACTTGGGAGACAGAGGGACTGTAGCCTCCTGAGGAGGAGAGATAAGAACTTGGTCTCCTATTTGAAGAGGTTTGGCAAGGAGGCCAGATAAAGATTTAGGCAGGGTGGAGTCAGCATAACCCCATAAAAATGCTTGAATATGATCTAGTTGAGGAATGAATATCTGAGAAGGAAGAAGGGAAGGAAGAGGCATTATCTCAGGGGGCAGGATGGGATGACTGTACATTAGCTCAAAAGGGGAAATATTAGCTGCTTTCTTTGGGAGTGAGCAAAGATGCAGAAGAGCAAGGGGCAGGAGTTTAACCCAGTCAAGGTGAAGTTCAAAAGAGAGCTTGGTTAAGACATTTTTAAGAGTTTGGTGTGCTCTTTCTACTTTGTCTGATGACTTTGGGTGAAAGGAAATGTGGAAATGCCAAGGGACCCCAAGAGCCTTGGCAAGTTGTTGGGTAACTTGGGAAAAAAATTCAGGTCCATTATCTGACTGGAAGGAAGTAGGCACCCCAAAGTGAGGAATGATTTCATGAAGGATGAAGGTAGAGACAATTATTGCCCTTTTGTTCAAGGTGGGGATGTCTTCAACCTATCCTGAGAAGGTGTCTATCATAACCAACAGGTATTTAGACTTTCTTACTGTGGGCATGTGAGTGAAGTCAAGTTGCCAGTCTGTACCTGGAATGGTGCCATGGGCTTGGTGAGTCAGAAAAGTGGGGTTCTGACAGTTGTAGGATTTGTTCCTAGACAAACTTCACATGTGTAGGAGAGTTCCTTCAGAAATGAGATGTCAGAGAAGGAGAGTTGCAGATGAGTCTTAGCAAATTGTAAGAGTGAAGAAAGTTTGGGGTGAAACAAATGATGGAGGTAGGAAAGTATTTCCCTGTTGGGGATGGTGGAGGTAAAGGATCATGGAGAGCCCTAATGGGGGCTGGCATGGATGACAGGACAGCCCTTTTAGCCTCCTCATCTGCCTTGTTGCCTGAAGAGATGAATTATTGGTCTGTCTGATGGGCTCTGCAATGTACAAGGCCTACATTTTCTGGGAGGTGAACAGCCTCAAGGAGGTTTAGGGTGTAACTAGAGTTGGCAATGGAGTTTCCTTTTGTAGAAAGAAGGCCCCTCTCTTTCCAAATAGCAGCATGGGAGAGGATAATGTGAAAAGCATATTTGGAGTCAGTGTAGATTGTGAGGTATTCTCCCTTTATGAGGGTGAATGTGTGGGTGAGGGCAATTAGTTCTGTGTGTTTCTTTGGTGGTGTTTTTAGGTAGTAGTCCTGATTCTACCACCTTTTCAAGAGAGACAATGGCATATCCAGCTCATTGGATCCCTTCATGGAGAAAAGAGCTTCCATCAGTGAACCATATGAAAGTAGGGTTGTGTAGAGCTCCTTCCTGGACATTGGAGGGGCAGGGGAGTAACTTCTCTAGGGTCTCAAGGCAGCTATGTGTTGCTGAAACATGTATGTCAGAAGGCAGTGGTAAGAGGGTGGCTGAATTTCAAGGAGAGCATGTCGTAAAGGAAATGGACGAGTCCTCAATAAGAGCAGTTTGCAAGGCTAACACCTGACAGGGTGGTAGAGTTCGCAGACCCTTATAAGTAATAAGCTTGGACAGATGATGAGTTGAGAGCACTTCAGTGGGAGCCCCAAAGGAAAGTTTCTTTGATTCCTGGATTTAGGCAAATGCTGCAGCTAATACTCTAAGACATGGAACCCAGCCTCTTATTGGGGGGAATCTAACCTCTTTGACAGGTATGCTACTGGTCCAAAGATGAGACCATACATGTGTCCTAAGACCCTGAGGGCAAACCCACTTTTCTCAGAGACAAACAGGTAGAATGATCTGGTTAAGTCAGGGAAGTGTAGGACTGGGCTTGAAGAAGGGCTTTCCTTAGGATCTGGAAAGAGGCTTTCACTGTGTTGAGGAGAGGTTCAGTGGGAGTACCCTTTGAAGCCTCATATAAGGGAACTGCCAGGATGGAAAAATTGGGGATCCAGGATTGTAAGTATCCTTCTAACCCCAAAAAAGGAAAGGATTTCTTCCTTGGTGGATGGAGTGGGCATGTCCTGCAGCAATGCTTTTCTCTCTACAATAATGGTCTTAAATCCAGGTGAGAGGCTAACTCCTAAGTAAATGACCTGAGGCTGGGAAAGTTGCACCTTTGCTGGAGAGACCCTGTAACCCTGTCAGCCAGAAAATTTGAAAGTTTAACTGTGTCTCTTTGGGATTCCTTAAAAGAGGGACACATAGAAGAAGATCATCAACATACTGTAAGAGAGAAGAGAAAATGAATGTGAGAGATGCAAGATCCTGAGATAGGGTTTGATCAAAGAGATGAGGGCTGTCTCAGAATCCCTGTGGGAGAACTGTCCAGGTCAGCTGAGAAGAAACTTGAGTGAAAGGGTCAGTCCAAGTAAAAGCAAAAAGATCCTGTGAATCAGGGTGAAGTGGGACAGTAAAAAATGCATCCTTCAAATCTAGCACTGAAAAGTAAGTGGTGGAAGAAGGGATAGAGGAAAGCAGGGTGTAAGGATTGGACACATGTAAAAGATGGGGACCACTGCTGAATTATTGATGCAGAGGTCTTGCACTAAACAGTAAGATCCATTAGGCTTCTAATGGCCAGGATGGGAGTGTTATAAGGTGAGTTGGTGGGGTGTAGAAAGCCTTTCTGCCTTAAATCCTGGATGATTTGTTGAAGTCTTACAAGGCTCCTTTGGGGAAGGGAATATTGATCCTGGGATGGGTAGGATGTTGGGTCCTTTAGGTGCATGAGTACAGGTGAGCATTTGACTATAGAGGGTGTATGGGTGTCCCAGACATTGGGGTCAACCAGGGAGGGAGGAAGGGGATATGAAGACTCTGTTTGAGATGTATATTCCTGCAGAGTCATAAGGAGAGGAATAGTGGAGGAGTCTTGGCTGAGGCGCATGGTGAGTGAGAAGGAAATAGAGGCACCCAATTTGGTTAGGATGTCCCTTCCCAGAAGGGGAATGGGACATGAAGAAATTATCAAAAAGGAATGAGTTAAGCCAATTTGTCCTATATGGCAACTTATTCGAGGGGTTTGTAGGGGGTTATCTGGTTTTCCCTCTACCTTGACAATAGATTTGACAGGGGAAGTGGGTCCCCAAAACTCCCGCAGCACTGAGAAGGTGACTCCATTGTCTATAAGGAAAGGAATCTGCTTTCCTGTCACAGTAAGGGTCACCTGGGACTCCTGAGCAGTGATGGTCATCGGGTGCAGAAGTCCCAGGTCCCATCAGTCATCCATTGCCAATCCCATCAAGTCACTGGAGGAGGGGGCAAGGATGACCTGGCACTTCTCTGAGCACCAGGGCAATCCATTGCCCAATGTCTCGGTTGGTGGCATTTTGGACAAGGACTTGGGGGCTGCCGGGGGTTGGGGTAGGCTCATGCACAGTGGCCCTCTTGCCTGCACTTGACGCATGGGCTTGGAGGTCTTCTGGGAGCTTGGGTGCCCCTAGTGGTGGACAGTTGGGCAGGTCTAGCTGATTGGAAGGCTTTGGCCAGCATTTGGTATTTTAATTTTTGTTTGTTTTTTCTTCCCTTCCATTATAAACCTTGAATGCCACTGCTGTGGGGTAAGGGGCTCCCTATCCAACCACCTCATTTTAGTCTTTATGTCAGGGTAACTTTGGGAAAAATAATAAGTCATAAGTAGCTGCTGTTCCTCCAGAGTTTCAGGATACTGGTTATTATACATGAGCATGGTCTCTGTGAGGCGACTTAGAAATGCTGATGGGTTTTCAGTTCTGTCCTGTTTTAATTCCTGAAGTTTATCATAGTTAATGGGTGTAATGGTGACTTTTCATGGACCTGCAAGGACGCAGGTTTGAAACTCATCCCACCACAGACACACAGTCCCCATATTATAGTCCCATTGGGGCTCCCTTTCTGGTACTGCTGCAGCCCCAATGGGGTGGGTTGGGGTCAATTGATGAATCTCATCTGCATAATTGCATGCCTTTTCCCAGACTCTTCTGTGCTCCTCAGGGGTTAGGGTGTTGGACATGATCATGTAAATGTCATGCCAGGTAAGGTTACAAGACTAAGACTGGGTAAGGTACTGAAATTCCTTAATGAAGTTTGCAGGGTTGGAGGTGAAGGAGTCTAGCCACTTCTCTACTTGGGAAAGATCAAACAGTGATAAAGGAACATGAACTCTAGTTACTCCCTCTGTGCCAACCACCTCGCATAAAGGGGCTAAGACATGTGCACAAGACCGTGTGGGGGGAGGACTTGGTGGGCTGAGTGAAGGAGCAGAAGCAGAAATGGAATGAGGCAAAGGAGGTGAATGAACAGGGGTTTCTGCAGCAGGAGACCTGTAAGGAGGTGGTTCATTAGCCAGATCAAAATCAGAGAAGGAGGGATTAAAAGGGGGAGGAGAAGCCAAGAGAACATGTTAAGGTATTTGAGGAGAGCAAAGATAGAGTTTAGCATGGAAGAAAGGAAAAGCTCAAAGAAAACTAGTCTCTTTCCGTTCACCAGCTCGCCCACATATATACTTAATTATACCCAGTATAATTATACACAAAATTATACCTAGTAAAATGCTGGGATCTAGGATGCCATAAATAGACCATTCTGATTTACTATCAAAAGGAGAGATTGGCTCTATTTCAAGGAACAGGTGGAGGTGCTTGAGTTTATCTAATAAACATCCCAGGGGTGAGTTTGCTGGAGTGGAGGTCCTGGATCCCATGGTGAAGACTGAGAAACACCTAAGCCAGTGCTTGAGGCATCCTATGAACATGTGTTAGGTAACTACAAGAAGGTAGCAAAAAGATGTGGTCGTCAAACAGCACCAGTGCGTACCGGGCAATAGACGCCACGGTTTGAGGACCTGACATCAGAATTTTCAGGAAAAATGTGTGTGAAGTTGAGCTTCAACCCTGAGAGAGTGAATCTCCACCATAAAATCAGGAATCCACCTGGCAGATAAGACCAACTATGGGGACCAGCCGTAACTGTGAAAGTCATGACTTTGGTTACCCCCAGACCTCAGCAGCCTTGTGAGCCCCGGACACTCAATGGTTGCTTCTCAGGTCAGCAGAGACGTGTTTCAGACAGTCTAGGGGGACCTGCCTAAGGAAATTCACAAATTTCAAGTCCAGTGGTGCATACAGAAAGCTGGGCATCTGGGTAAATGGAAGGTGAGGCTGTGTCCATGTGTCACTGGGGTAGCAGATGGGTTTCCAGTAGCCTAAGAGGCAGCAGAAGGACCCATCTGAGTCACGGCACCAGATGTAAGAAAAAATGCAGTTCAGCTCGGGACTCAAGGTGGCTCCAAATCTTAAATCCAATGGAGCGGGCACTCTGTACACCCAGTCTGAGTTGTGGTCCAACAACAGCACCCAGAAATCCAGAATGCACACAGGACCTCATGCAAGAGACTTTATTATGTGGACAACTAGAGCATCAGCTCCAGGGGTGAAAAGAAGGGAAAGAGAAAGATTGCGTGGACATTTCTCCCAGATATTGGAATCTCCCAGGCTGGAAGGAACCAATAGCAGAAGAGAATACTTGCAAGTTGACTGATGAAAAAATAGCTAGCTAAGATGTTCAGACTGACAAGCTTGGATGTAACGTGGGAAGCAGGAAATGGCTGTAGCATAGGCCAGAAATTTCTGCAGCATAAGGAGCAGGCAGAGCAGCTTTCAGATTGGAAAGTTAACTTGTGGTTCAATGGAAGGGGTGGGAGAACAGGTTTATATTAGAGGAACCATAAGAAAAGGCTTTCTTTAAAGCACAGCATGTACACCATGAACTACAATTTAAATAAGCTGAATTTGGAATATGCAGCACAGAACACAGCTCTTGAAAAAATACTGCAACACAACATCACAAATGTAAACAGAAGCAGCTGTGCTAAAAGGCAAAAGTAAAGACCCAAAAATGAATATCAAAACAAGAGTGGTTCAAGAATATTCGAATGTAGGATCAGACTTATTGAGCAGAAAACTTGTACCACAGGCATTTGCAAATTGTGAAATGCTTTTTATTTCTTGACTTGCTGCTACCCACCACCAATTTTCAACATACCTAGTGTCTCTGTTTATCTTCTTTCAGTGTGAATTACTGCAATGACTGTTTTTTTTTTCCCATTACCCTACAAATCTCAATCCAGTAATTCCCAGATCCATGGTAAACATGAAAGCAACATGTGCTTTTTCCTCTTTAACAGTGCATCTATTGATAATATCCATGAAAATTAACAAGAGTCTCTACAAGTTCTCCGTTCCTTTTGACACTGGAGCTCCAATGATAGTGGGAGAGTAGGTGGTAAATTTTCCCTTTTCTGTGGATGTTATCAGCACAAACTAACATGGATTCACCTCCAAATCTTACCATTTTTCATCAACTCATAAGCAAGTCAATACAAAATAAAACTGACTAGGAAATTGGGACCAGGCATGACTGTCTTTTGTCTTCCCTTGTTGGTTTTCAAGGCGACCTTGTGGTTCATATGGCAAATGCTAAGGTGTGGAAGTCCACTTCATTGACAGTCTGGGACTGTGTACAAAAAGCCTCAAAATTGTCAAGAGCAGTGAGGTGTCAATTTAAATTTTGTGCCACCGCAACTTGGTGCACATTGCCTATCAGGAGAATTTGCTGGAAACAGATGGTCATTGCATACTCATGATTGAGATGTAACGTCTGAACTAATGAGAGTTGAAAAATATCAAGGAACACGTACACATAAACAATGCATGTGACTGGGAAGCACTGCTCTCTTTGACTGTAGCTCCCAGCTGAAAGAAGTGAATGGATATTGCTTGCAGTTGAAACTACTAGTTGTGGAAAAGTGTTTATTCCATTGAGTAACAGAGGAGAAAAAGAACACAATTGAGAGGATAAGAGGCTTGCAACCTCAGAAGTGTTTTTTCTTGTTTTTTTTTTCCCCAATCCCATGGTTCTAGGGATTTGAACCCCAGTGTTCCCATTTGCAAAGTCAGTGCCCTATTGAATGGTCTATTTCCTCAGCCCTGGAACAGCTCATTTAAGGTACATGATTTGATCCACTCAGGTTCTGTGTAGATAAAGGTCTATGCAGAGATGCAAACCCAGACAAAGTCAATCAATGACTAAGGAATTCTTAATTCTCCTTTTCACTACAATCTTGCAAATAACCTTTTTTGCATTTCAAGACCCACAGTCTAGGTGTGTTTCCTGAGGGAAAGACTTATCCTGTCTTTTCTTAGGGAGGAAACTGTTTGGAGCTGATCCATGAGTAGAAAATGATATCAGTGAGCCATGGAGGACAGGACACAAGGAGAGGCAGGACTATGTGGGTATAAGAATATACTCAGGTTGTTAGTATGAAAGGAGATTTTCTGGCTCATTCACCATTGCATCCCCAGTCATTACATTCAAAATCTTCTAAAACCTTCCTTGATCTTTTTTATTCTTCTTATCATTTTGGCATTTTACTTTGCAAAATTCTACCCAGCAGAGTGCTGTTCAAAATTTACAAGTCAGTGCTGGTTCTGGATCTTGCCTATCATCTCAAGAATGTGTGAAGTACAGGAAGATGTTTCTCCTGGGAAAGGACAGTTGCCTTCAATGAGGGAATGCCTCATCAACTTAGCCAGGTGATGTCAGGAGATATAAACAGGCCAAGGCAAGTGGTGATTGCTCTTGGCCTCTGGGTTACCAGGATCCATATTTGCTAACAGAAAGGAAACATTCCACATCCAGTTTCAATCCTCCTCTTGGTATGTTTGTAGCTTTCACTCTCAAGATATGTTCCAGTGAGAAAAGGGCTGAAATTCAGATCCCTGATCTCTCAACAATTCAGTTGCACTCAGTTACACTCAGAACAATGTCTCATTTAGTTTCCAGTGCTCCTGTGACATGAGAACAAAAATGGGAAAGCTCCTCTATCCAGGTGGAAGGGGCAGGCATCGGGAAAGTCGGGTGTGTATCACTAGGGGATTCCAGGTTCAGATTGGAGAACAGTTGGATTCACTACATAGAGGGTTTTCACAAGCCTTGAGCAACAGAGTTTGAGGAGTGGCTAGTGTGATGTGGTGCCCGCACCGCATATTCCGTCCTATGTCACAGATGAAAGGCCTGACAGCAGAATGGCGTCAGGGTTCCCATGAAAACCAGGGAAGCTTCCGCTTCTGTCTGCTTCACACCAAGATTGAAAACAAGCACCAGCTCAGTTGGGATGGTCAGAAGAAAGAAGACAGGAGTGAGTGACAGGGAACTCAGATTTTCCATAAATGATTCAAACCTCTTTGGCCAGGTATGCACAGCCCTGTGGTCCGTGGATCCCTCCCAGACCAGGCAGGGCAAGGAACTCGTCTGATGCCTCACAGCTCACACTACACTTCAGGTCTGCTAGGTGTCACTACACTTGTTTGGCTGCACTGGGAAACATGACAACAGGCAGTTATCCCACAGTAGTTCCAGTAGACCTGATTGGGTGAATGTACTTGGGGACACGTGGATCACCAAGCTGAGCACTGTCTCCAGTGCTATTTCCTTCCTAAACTGCTCCTCCAGGACTGGGCACACCCAGAATATCCTAGTCAGGAAAATAACCTAGGGCCCTAGCAACCACACTGAATGATGGCTGGTGAGAGTTCACGGCAGTGAAGCATGCAGTGATCATGGTGCGTTAAGGTATCTATGATTTGGGATACTTCACACCCAATCTTGTGGATTGCTCCTTTTTTTCTGAGAAAGTTCAGCCAGGTGACAGATGGAACCTGGGAAGTGGGTCTTTTAGAGAAAGTGGATGCATCTTCTGAAGGCTTATATGGTATCATGGAAGTTATTCACTCAGGATGTTGTACAAAGGATAGGATGGTTCTGACATGCCAGGACAGACATTCTGTGCTCACTACACCTTCAAGGCCACAACTCCTTGGCTGTGGACTTAAAACTAATGTGCACTTAAAATTTTACCTTCTGGGAAATTCCAGGGCCACCTCAACTCACCTCGAGATGCAGAAATATCTGGCCTCTTTGTGTTCACACATGTGTTCTTTCTCTTGACCAGACTAGTGCCAGCCTGGAACAAGGCCCTGTGGAAAATTTCCACCAGTTTTCATAGCAGCAATGAGGATGCCAGCTACAAGTCAGTGGAGAGTACCAGAGCCTGCTGATGGCATTAAGAACACAGCATCACATGGCATAACTCCTGATTGGAACATGCACCGTGCTGAACATGGTATGAAGGAAAGATTCCATGATGAATATTCAAAGAGGAAGAGCAAGGTCATTTTGTTGGCACCAAAAGCATAAGACTCTTGGTGCTGAAAGCCTACTTCAGTGAAGATACTGTTGGGCTCAGATCACGGATCCCCAAAAACCACCAGGCAGCCATCTGCAATGAAAAGTTGTTCTTTTTATCTGAGAAAGTTTAGCCAGCTGACAAGAACCTGGAAAGTGGATCTTCTAGGTGAATGTGGGTGCACCTTCTGAAGGTTTATATGGTGTTGTGGGAGTCATTCAGTCAGGATGTAGTACGAAGGATAGGATGGTGCTGACATGCAAGGAGAGACATTCTGTGCTCACTACACCTGTAAGGCCACACCTCCTGGGCTGTGGCCTTACAACTAAATTGCACTCAGAAATTTACCTGCTGGGAAATTCCAGGGTCACGTCAACTCACCTTGAAATGCAGAAATGTCTGGCCTATGTGTGTTCACACATGTTTTCTTTCTCTTGACCAAAATAGAGCCTGTCTGGCACAAGGCCCTTTGGAACATTCCCTTGAGTGCTTTTAACATCCCCAGGAGGATGCCAATTGCAAGCTGGTGGATGATATGAGATCCTGCTGATGCCTTGAGGAACACAGCATCCATCACAAGGCATAATTCAAGATTGGATCATGCACCGTGCTGAAAGAGCAATGATGAAAAGCTTCCAAGATGAATATTTAAAGAGGGAGAGCAAGAATAATTTGGGGGCATGGAATGAAGAAGTATGTTGGTACTGTATGCATACTTCAGTGAAGAGACATTGTAAAACTAGTCTGCCATCATGGTCTACCCTCTAATTCCATGAGTTTCAACATACTCTTCAAATACAGAAAGTAGCACTTGCCAATTCATTCTGTGAACAACCATGATTACAGACCCTAATACACCTAGCAAGGATCTCAAAGCTCTTGCAAATTTGTGGCTTTTTCTTATTGCTCCTAAGGGACTTCTGTATATATATGCTGATTCCTAGTTATTCTGGCACAAGATCCATGAGATAAGGCTTTCTTAAAACACAGCACATATATCCATGAACTACAATTTAAATGAGTTCAAATTGGAATTTGTAGCACTTAACCCAGCTCTTGAAATAAAGGCTGCACCAAAATATCATAAATGTAAATAGAAACATCTCTGCTCACTGACAAAAGTGAAGACACAACATGGGCAAAACCTTAATATCAAAACAGGAGTGGTTCTAGAATATCCAATTGTGGGATCAGACTTACAGAGCAGGAAACTTTTACCACAGGCATTAACATATCATCAAATCCTTTCTACTTCTTGACTTCCTTCTACCCACTAACCTGCCACATGCTTAATGTCTCTGGTTTCCTTCTCTCAGTGTGAGTTCTTGCAATGAATGTTTCTTTTGTCTCCACAATAGTCTCCACAAGTGTTCATTCCTTTTGACACTGAAACTCCAGTGATAGTGGGAGAGTAGGTGGTAAATTCCCCCATTTCTTCTGAATGCTATGGGCTCTAAATAATATGCATTCAGCTCCAAATCCTACCATTTTTCATCAAGTCATAAGCAAGCCAATGCAAAGCAAAACTGACTAGGAAAATCAGGGCCAAGGTCTGCTCTCTTTTATCTTCACATGTTGGTTTTCCAGTTGATCTTGTGTTCACATGGTAAGTGGTCTGGTGTGGAAGTCCCCTTCATTGGCAGTCTGGGATTGTGTCCAAAAAGCCTTGAAATTGGCAAGGGCCAGTGAGGTGTCAATTTGAATTTCATGCCACTGCAACCTGGTGCACATTGCCTATCTGGAGAAGTTTCTGGAAAAATATGGGCATAGCATACTCATGAGTGTGATGTAATATTTGAACTAATGAGAGCTGAATGATGTGAGTGAACATGCACTCTTAAGAAATGCAGGTGACTGGGTATGCACTGCTCCATTTGAGTTCAGCTCCTGGCTGAATGGTGTCAATGATAATTGCTTGCATGTGAAAATGGTACTTCTTGAACAGTGTTGATTCTGCTGATTAACAGAAGGGGGGTGAAAAAGGTTGAGAAGATGGCAGGTTAGCATCCTCAGAAGTGATTTTTCTTCTTCATTTATTTGCTTTTATATCACGTGGTGTTGGTTATTTGAACCCCGTCTGTCAGGAAATGAGGTTTTCCAAAATGTGATTCTAACCTCATCAGCCAGGAGATGAGGAGCCAGGCTGTGTGCAGGGCACAGCCCCCAGTTCAGTGAATCTCTCCAGGATCAGGCAGGACAAGGATCCTCTCTGAAGCCTGACAGCTCCTTAGTCTTCTAACCTACATTACATTTGTCCTCACATACTCATGCTCTTTTGTCATCATGTGCATGCATCCTCAGACTTCCTTCTCTCTCCCTGTTTATTAAGCTATTATTTACATATCTTGAATTCTACTTATTTTACGTGAACAACTCAGAGATTTTTAACAGATTCAAAGTTATTGCAAACATCAATACATTCCATTTTCAACATACTTCTATTATGCCAAAAAAAAAAAAATCCCATTCCCAAATGATCAACTCCTGAGTGCTATTCCAGCCCATGGTAAACAGCTGTATGCTTTCTCTCTCCATTGATCAGTACCTTTTTGAAACTTTTGTATAGATAGAATCATATAATAGGTGATCTTTTGCTTTGGGGTTTTTCACTTGGCTATTTCTTCAAGGTTCTTACACGTGATAGCTTGTATGAATGCTTTATTCCATTTTGTGGCAGAATAATGTCCTGATGAATAGATATTCCACATTTGTTTATCCATTTAGCAGTCAATGAATAGTTGAATCACTAAGTTTTGGCTGTTTGGAATACTGCTGCTGGGAACTTTTATGTGTAAGTCATTGTTTTCTTTCTCTTCACTGGATTCTTAAGAACGGAATTACTAGACTGTATAGTAAGTTTATATTTAACTTTTTAAGAAATGGGCAAACTTCTTTCCAAAGTGACTGTGCTGCTTTATATTCCCACAAAAGATGTATGAGAGTGTGAGGTTCCAGTTTCTAAACATTCTCACTGACATACCTTTCTTCTTACTACCCCACAGTGCTGGGGATTGACCAATGACTTGGCATATGCTAATGAGCACACAGTACCACCGATCTACTTGTGCAGCCCTGTTGTTTATAAATAGCCATAAGTGTATGTGAATTTTTACCTTTTTGTGGTTACAATATGTCACTTGTCTACTTAGTGATGTAGAGCATTGATTTATATGCCTTTTGGCATTGGGGATTGAACCCAGATAAGTAATTTTTTGTTTTGTTCTATTTATGTTGAGACATGATCTTCCTAAGTTGCTGAGGCTGGCCTCTAACTTGTTATTGTTTTGCCTCATCCTCCAAGGTTGCTGAGATTGCAAGTATGTTACACAGTGCCTAGGTCATTCTAATTGGGTTGTTCTTAAATAATTATTGAGTTATGGGTCTTTATGGGTTTTAAATGTAAACCTTGTGAGCAGCACTCACAATCTCAATACTTAAATTGGCAGGTTGCCTACATCATATTTCTTCTTCACTGATTACAATATTTCTAATGAGCCTATCTCAACTTAATTATTTTCCTGTCATGTACATAAGAAAAAAAATTGAACAAACTCTTTTTCCTCCTGTGTTTCCTTTCTTTGTGAAAGGTATTTTTTTCTTTCCAAATTACTCAAGACAGGACAATGAATGTCAGTTTTCTTCTCTCTGTACTTTTATATATGCCCAATTGCATGGCTTAGATGTCCAAGAGAACCAAAAGCATACTTTGTAATACTTTTTGTCTCTCCCTTTTTCTATCTTACAGCTTACCTACATGCCTCCCCAATTCTTCAGTACTTTGATTTTTCATAATATGCACTGGATATTTGTAGGGATGACAGCTGTCATGAAGTCAGAAGGAAAAATTTGTAGGAATAAAAGAAAAAATATTAATTGCATTCTACAAGATTATCCAACAGCTAAAAATAATAAATTAATTTAAAATGTATTTATCTCAGACTTATTTCTGTGGAATGCGTTAATCCATAGAATCAGATAAAATACTATTGACATGCATACAATAGTTTTAATATACATACTATGTGACACTATGCTTTATTTAAAAATGAAAAGCATGAAGAATAAGCTTTTTATGCTTTGTATATAGTGTTTACCTCCATCTTAGTTGCAAAACTCTTTAATTTGTGATCATAGCTAAATTTATCTATTCCCTAATTCTTTTTTTACTTCTTATCACCCCTTCATTTGCTGTCCCACATACCAAGTACCCTGACATAGCCCAACAAATGAACACTTTTATTCAGGCATCAACTTCAAGTCAGCCCTTTTCCCTCCTGCTCACTCGCACCTGGAATGCAAATGCTCACCAGGTGCTCCAGGAATGACTAAGACCACACTTCCCTTTTGGGGATGTAACTGGTTCTCATCCCCAGGAATTATGAGTTCAGAAGTGTGAGCACACCCTCCTGCGAGAAGCCCATGCTCGCATACTCCACAGGTGTGCCAAGCCCGTGTGAAACTAGTACCCTTGCACATGACATTAAGCCACCAGGTCTGGCTGGGCTGACAGGTAACTGGTTAAGAGTATCATCTCCAATCTCCTAGAATGGCCTCAAACCAAGCTCTGCAGATACCACCTCTGAGCAGGGACATACATCTCTTGCTTTGTCACTTGGCAAAGCAACTGAAAGGGAAGGAAGACACAGTGATGGTCTCTGTAATTCAGTTGCCTGGACCTCAGGAAGGACTCTTCTCTGATGGGTCTCATTAATATGACTGTCCACGGGAGAGGAAACACTGACCATCTTCCCAAGTCTGTGCAGCAGAGACTCCAGGTTCTGTGTGCTCAGTGCAGGTACATTTCAACCTCACCAACACCAGGCCACCAGGAGAGGAGAACAAGGTTACCTCGGGGGAAACCTTTAAGAGGACCCAGAAATGTGATCATGCAGGGTGTCACCCATCCTTTCTTTGCTCCATGTTCTGGCATGGTCCAACGGTGCCCTTAATGATCTTGTTTTTATCTGAGATGTCAATGTTTTATTGGTCATAAAGTTTATGCAGGAATTTTGATTTTTAAAATATTGCATGGGCAGAGGATATCTGTTTCTTGGTAAGGCAGTTTTTGCTGATTATCGATCCCCTACGGTTTATCCCATTTGTCTGCTGTGATCACCTGCAGTTGGCCAGCATATCAATGCATTTTTTGAGTGCAGATTGCTCACTGTCAGGTGCATATCATTCACCACTTGCCTGCCTTTCGCCTGTCCATCACCCAACGCATGAGGTTCACCTTCAGATCATCCGTCAACAGTCAGCAAACTGATCGCTGACAACCAGTGGAGCACCAGCTGCCTGCTGTTGCCTGGAAGTTCACTGTTACAGTACCTGAAGGTTTGGTTACATGTGGCTGCTGACATTTTAAGAAGACAGCCAGGCCCCGTAGGACCCCTGGCTGGACTGACTGAGCCCCATCTCCAGGATCCCTCGGCCCGACCGATCACTCCCTTCCTCTGGGGCCCTTACATCCACTGACTGCTCCCTGCTGTCAGGAACCCCAGACCAACTGACAGCACCCTATCACTGGGACCTCAGACCAACTGATTGCAACCGGCCTCCAGGATCCTGCAACCACACCAAACACACCCGACCTCCAGGACCCCTGCCTGACCAACCACACCCACCTCCAGGACTTCTTGCTGACCACAACCACACTGTGAGCTGCAGCTCCCCATTTGCCAACATATTTCAAAGCCAGAGTGTCCATCTTGGATAATTCTGGAAGCTGTAGCTCTGATTTTTAGGTGGGACAAAACACATCCTGAGATGCCTGCTGGAGGATTGAAGCTCATTGTCAGGTACCTCTCATGCATCAGGCTACTGAAGACTGAGAGGTTTCATTACCATATGACTGCTATACTGTAGATTTTCTTTTTTCTTCTTGTTGAAAAAATTTTAAGTTTTTAATTCTTTACTTTGTTTGCGCTCTTTTCCTTTTGTTTACCTGTTCCCTCTGTTGCGGGCTGTGCCAGCCAGAACAGTGCCTGATCACATCGGCAGTGAGGAGGTTAATTGGCATAAGCACACTCAGGTGATTGTCCCTGGCCGTATTCAGTTAAGTCCATGCGCACAGCGCGTGCACAGGTATTCCTGGGCAAGCCTGCTCAGGCATGCTCATTTTGTCCCTTGCCACTCTAAGGCAGCTGGCTCCTCGCCTGATCTCAACTGGCGTGGCCCCACCCTCTGCCTCCTGGAGAGAATATAGGTGGGCGGTGGGCAGGGGCATGAGAGTAAGACTCGACAGTAAGTAAGTAAGAAGTGACAGTAAGAGCAGCAGCTAGCAGAAAGAAGCAGAGAAGCCTTTAACAGAAAGGAAGAAGAAGCAGCAGCAAGCAGATAGAAGCAGCCAGTAGGGGCAGCGGTGGAAGGCAGATTGCAGAGTGGAGAACTGAGAACACATCTTTAGGTTGCAGATCACAGTATGCGGGACACATCACTAAAGCACCTTAGGTAGACGCACCCTTAGTTCACAGGATGCAGGATGCACCTTTAAGAAGCTACAGAACTGAGAAGATAAGATCTCTGAAAATGTAGTCTCTCTCTCTTAAGCAAAGCCTCTTTTCTCTCCAATAAGCAAAGCCTCTCTCTCTCTCTCTCTCCTCTCAAAACAAGTAAACCTCATTTCCTCTATCCTCTATAAACAAGCAAGCAAGGAAGGAAGTAGCTTAGAAATAGAAGTAGCTCAGTTTCCAGTCCACCACTGATAAAGATCCACACAAATTGTTGCTGCAGGCAGTGACAAATACCCATGGATTTGGCACTGCAAAGAGCCAGTGACACCCTCAGAGTCTCTTTCTCCCTTTTTTTATGCTAACATCCAATTTCATTTGATTACACTCTCACACTTTCTATTATCTAGAACTTCTGTATATTCTTTTATTATCCAATTAATAGCCACATTCTACATCCCTCTGCATCCTCTTTGTTCTCCATTTGAAACTGCAGATCTTACTGCAAATCTGTTTGTTTTACTGAGGATAATATTTGAACACATTCTGTTTATTATGACAATTTTGTTATTGTCCTCATAGGGGCTATTTGGTCTAGGATTGCATAGTGCCAAATTGGGCACTGCTAATATTGATCTCCCCTTAAAGAAAGGGTTTTGGAAACCTATAGGGCCACCATAAGCCTATAGAGGGAAATCTGTAATACCCCAGATCTGCACTGCTAGAGGAGAAGATACATGAACAACATGAAAAAACAAGGGAAGAAAAGGAACCAAGCAAATCTAGATTCTATATTAATAGAATCCAATGACAGTATGTTAGAAGAAATGTCAGAAAAGGACTTCAGATTATACATGATCAATATGATTCATGAAGCAAAGGATGAGATAAGAGAACAAATGCAGGCAATGAATGATAATACCAATAAGCTGAAAGAGAAAGTGCAGGAAGCAAAAGATCATTTCAACAAAGAGATAGAGATTATCAAAAAAACAAACAGAAATTCTTGAAATGAAGGAAACAATAAACCAAATAAAAAACTCAATGGAAAACATCACCAAAAGACAAGACCACTTGGAAGCAGAACCACAGACAATGAAGACAAAATATTTAATCTTGAAAATAAAGTTGCCCAAACAGAGAAGATGGTAAGAAATCATGAACAGAATCTCCAAGAAATATGGCACATCATGAAAAGACCAAATTTAAAAATTATTGGGATTGAGGAAGGCACAGAGATACAAATCAAAAGAATGAACAACCTATTCAATGAAATAATATCAGAAAATTTCCCAAACCTGAAGAATGAAATGGAAAATCAAATACAAGAGGCTTACAGAACACCAAATGCACAAAATAACAACAGGTCCACACCAAGGCACATTATAATAAAAACGCCTAACATTCAAAATAAAGATATGATTTTGAAGGCTGTGAGAGAAAAGCAGCAGACTACATAGAGGGGGAGACCAATACGGATAGCAGCCGACTTCTCAACCCAAACTATAAAAGCTAGAAGGGCCTGGAACAACATATTTCAAGCTCTAAAAGAACATGGTTGCCAACCAAGAATCCTATACCCAGCAAAACTAACCTTCAGATTTGAAGATGAAATTAGATCCTTCCATGATAAACAAAAGCTAAAAGAATTTACAAATAGAAAGCCTGCACTACAGAATCTTCTCAACAAAATATTCCATGAGGAGGAAATAAAAAACAATGGAGGCCAGCAAAGTGAGGAACTACCTTAGAGAAAAAATACTCAAAGGAGAACCCAAGCCAAGTTAAAAACCAAAAATAAGCCAAATGACTGTGAATACAAATCATATCTCAATAAAAACCCTGAATGGTTAATGGCCTAAATTCATCAACCAAAAGACATAGACTGGCAGAATGGATTAAAAAGAAAGACCCAACAATATGCTGCCTGCAAGAGACTCATCTCATAGAAAAAGACATCCACAGACTAAAGGTAAAAGGATGGGAAAAAAACTACCACACACTTGGACTCAGTAAAAAAGCAGGGGTTTCCATCCTTATATCAGATAATGTGGACTTCAAGCCAAAGTTAGTCAGAAGCGATAAAGAAGAACATTTCATACTGCTTAAGGTAACCATAAATCAGGAAGACATAACGATAGTAAATGTTTATGCCCCAAACAATGGCACATCTCTGTACATCAAACAAATGCTTCTCAATTTCAGGAATCACATAGACCACAACACAATAATTCTGGGTGACTTTAATGCACAACTATCACCACTAGATAGATCTTCCAAACAAAATCCAAAGAAACCATAGAACTCAATAACACAATCAGTAACTTAGACTTAATAGGCATATATAGAATATTCCATCCATCAATGAGCAGATTCACTTTCATCTCAGCAGCACATGGAACCTTCTCCAAAATAGACCATATTTTATGCCACAAAGCAGCACTTAGGAAATGCAAAAAAATAGAGATACTGCCTTGCATTCTATCAGATCATAATGGACTGAGAATAGAAATCAATGACAAAATAAAAAAGAGAAATTACTCCAAAACTTGGAGACTAAATCATATGCTATTGAATGAAACATGGATCACAAAAAAACATTAGCGAGGAGAAAAGAAATTCTTTGAGGACAAAGAGAACGATGATACAACATATCAAAATATCTGGGACACTGTGAAAGTGGTACTAAGAGGAAAATTCATTGCATGGCGCACTTTCCAAAAAAGAATGAAAAGTCAGCAACTGAATGACCTAACATTATAGCTCAAAGCCCTAGAAAAAGAAGAACAGAATAACAGCAAAAGTAGTAGAAGACAGGAAATAATTAAAATCAGACCTGAAATCAATGAAATTGAAACAATTCAAAAAATTGACAAAACAAAATTTGGTTCTTTGAGAAAGTAAACAAAATAGACAAACCCTTAGCTAAACTAACAAAGAGAAGAAGAGAGAAGACTCAAATTACTAAAATTCGTGATGAAAAAGGAAATATCATGACAGACACCACTGAGATACGGAACATAATGAGAAGCTACCTTGAAAATCTCTATTCCAACAAAATAGAAACTACCAAAGACATTGACAAATTTCTAGAGACATATGCTCCTCCCAAATTGAACGAGGAGTACACACTCAATTTAAACAGATCAATATCATGCAATGAAATAGAAGAAGCCATTAAAAATCTACCATCCAAGAAAAGGCCAGGACCAGATGGATTCTCAGTCGAGTTCTACAGGACCTACAAAGAAGAACTCATTCCAATACTTCTCAACGTATTCCTGGAAATAGAAAATGAGGGTACCCTACTGAACTCAATCTATGAAACTAATATCACCCTCATACCCAATATCCTTGATGAATATAGATGCAAAGATGTTTAACAAATTATTGGCAAACTGGGTCCAAAAATATATTACAAAAATTGTGCACCATGATGAAGTGGGGTTCATCCCTCAAAGGCAAGAATGGTTTAACATCCATAAATCAATAAACGTAATCCATCATGTCAATAGACTTAAGGATAAGACTCATATGGTTATTTCAATTGATGCAGAAAAAGCATTTGACAAAATACAACACCCCTTCATGCTCCAAACACTAGAAAAAGTAGGCATAGTGGGAACATACCTGAACATTGTAAAGGCTATTTATGCTAAGGCCATGACCAACATTATTCTTAATGGAGAAAAACTGAAACTATTCCCTTTAAAAACAGGAACGAGACAGGGATGTCCTCTTTCACCACCTCGATTCAACATTGTTCTCAAAAATCTAGCCAAAGCAATTAGGCAGGCCAAAGAAATTAAATGGATATGAATAGAAAAAGAGGAATTTAAGCTGTCACTATTTGCTGATGACATGATTCTATATTTAGAGGGTCCAAAAACCTCCTCCAGAAAACTTCTCGACCTCATCAATGAATTCAGCAAAGTAGCAGGCTATAAAATCAACATGCATAAATCTAAAGCACTTTTATATGCAAGTGATGAAACAGCTGAAAGAGAAATGAGGAAAACAACTCCATTTGCAATTGTCTCAAAAAAAATAAAATACTTGGGAATCAATCTAACCAAAGAGTTAAAAGATCTCTACAATAAAAATTACAGAATATTGAAAAAAGAAATTGAGGAAGACCTTAGAAGATTGAAAGATCTCCCATGTTCTTGGATAGGCAGAATTAATATTGTCAAAATGGCCATACTCCCAAAAGTACTATACAGATTCAATGCAATTCCAATTAAAATCTCAATGATGTACCTTACAGAAATAGAGCAAGCAATCATGAAATTCTTCTGGAAGAATAAAAAACCCAGAATAGCTAAAGCAAGGGAGTATTGCAATACCAGAACTTCAACTACACTATAAAGCAATAGTAACAAAAATGGCATGGTATCGGCACCAAAATAGACAGGTAGATCAATGGTACAGAATCGAGGACACGGACACAAATCCAAATAAATACAATTTTCTAATACTAGACAAAGGTGCCAAAAGTATGCAATGGAGAAAAGACAGCTTGTTCAACAAATGGTGCTGGGAAAACTGGAAATCCATATGCAACAGAATAAAACTAAACCCCTATTTCTCACCCTGTACAAAAATCAACTCACAATGGATCAAGGACCTTGAAATCAGACCAGAGACCTTGCATCTTATAGAAGAAAAAGTAGGTCCAAATCTTCAACTTGTTGGCTTAGGATCAGACTTCCTTAACAGAACTCCCATAGCACAAGAAATAAAAGAAGAATCAATAACTTGGATAGATTCAAACTAAAACCTTTCTCTCAGCAAAGGAAACTATCAGCAATGCGGAGAGAAAGCCTACAGAATTGGAGAAAATCTTTGCCACTCATACTTCACATAGAGCTCTAATTTCCAGAATATATAAATAACACAAAAAACTCTACACCAAGAATACATACAACCCAATCAACAAATGGGCTAAGGATATGAAGAGATGCTTCACAGAAGAAGATCTACAAGCAATCAACAAACATGAAAAAATGTTCACCGTCTTTAGTAATTAGAGAAATGCAAATCAAAACTACATTAAGATTCCATCTCATCCCAATTAGAATGGCAATTATCAAGAATACAAGCAACAATAGGTTTTGGAGAGGATGTGGGGAGAAAGGTACACTCATACATTGCTGGTGGGGCTGCAAATTAGTGCAGCCACTATGGAAAGCAGTGTGGAAATTCCTTAGAAAACTTGGAATGGACCCACCTTTTGACCCAGCTCTCCCACTCCTCGGCCTATACCCAAATGACTTAAAATCAGCATACTACAGAGATACAGCTACATCAATGTTCATAGCTGCTCAATTCACAATAGCCAGACTGTGGAACCAACCTAGATGTCCTTCAATTGATGAATGGATAAAAAACTGTGGTATATATATATATACACACACACAATGGACACAATGGAATATTACTCATCTATAAAGAATGATAAAATTATGGCATTTGCATGCAAATGGATGAAATTGGAGAATATCATGCTATGTGAGATAAGCCAATCTCAAAAATCCGAAAGACCAATGATCTCACTGATAAGCGGATGATGACACATAATGGGAGGTGGGAGAGGGGCAAGAATGGATGAAGGAGGGACAGTATAGAGGGAAAAAAGGGATGGGAGGGGTGGGGGGAAGAAAAAAAATAGAATGAATCAAACATCATTGCCCTATGTAAATGTATGATTATGCAAGTGATATGCTGTTATTCCATGTACAAACAGAAACAAAATGTATCCCATTTGTTTACAATAAAAATAAATTTAAAAAAATATTGTATGAATGTTGAAAACTAGAGCCAGGCACATACTTGTAATCCCAAGGATGTGGATGGTTGAGGCAGGAGAATATCAACTTTGAAGCTGGACTGGGAAACTTGGACCTTTGAGGTATATACTCTCTTCCTGTTGAGTGGAGTACTCTCTCCTTCTTGATGGCCATATCCTGACCTACCTTCCTCTGCCACTCTCTTCTGTGGTGAGGTCCCGTTTCACCTGGAGCTACCTGTGAGGATGGACAGCACATCTGATCCTACAGAGGTGGCTCTAGGCTTGGGCTGCCTGGAATACAGCTTTGTTTTCTTGGCTTATCCTCTTAGTTGAAGTGTCCACAGACCTTAAATCTCTCTGGCAAAAAACACCTGCTTTTTCCCTGCTGTGGCCTAGCCTCCTTGTGAAGGGCAGTTTCAGAGGTCCAAGTCCATAGAACACCGACTCCATTCCTCAGGGCTCAAGGTGAGGCTAAACATCATGGCAGAAGAGTATTCCCTAATTCTTTAGAGATACATTTATTAATCTAGGTCCTGTGCCAACTCCTGAGGATACAGCAGTGCATAAGATACATTTCTTAATGGTTAAATTGATTTAAAATTAAATCAAACTTTCTGACTCCCTCAGTCTCCCAAGTTGCTGATAGAACAGGTACACAGCACTGCAACTGCTGACAGTGGGTGACTATAATACTCACTCTTCCCCGTAGATCATCCAGAAACAAAAAAATAAATAAATAAAATCAACAAGGAAACAGCATTACATTTGGACTTAACATATGCAAAGTACTCCCACCAACAGCAACATAACACAGTCTTTTTATCAGCACAGGAATCATCCTCCAAAACAGATTATACATAGGACACAAAGCAAGTCTTAATATTTTTGGGGGGGTACTGTGGAATGAACTCAGGGACACTCAACCACTGAGCCACGTGCCCAACTCACTTTGTGTTTTATTTAGAGATAGGATCTCACTGAATTGCCTAGTGCATCAACATTGCTGAGGATGGTTTCAAACTCATGATTCCCCTGCTTCAGACTTCTGGGTCACTGGGATTACAAACTCATGCCACCCCACCCAGCAAGTGGTAATATATTTTAAAAATGTGAAAAATTTCTTGCATGTGATAAGATAATGGAATAAAACTAGAAGCCAACTGCAAGAGTAACTACAGAAATTATAAAAGCACACAGAGACTGAAAAATACTCTTCAAAGAACAATGGGTATCAGTGAAGAAATCAGAGGGAATTAAAAAATTCTAAAATCAAATAAAAATTAAAGATCACATACCAGAATTTAAAATACAACAAAACCAGTACTAAGAGAAATGCTCACAGCCATGAGTTTCTACATTAATAAAAGTAGTGATCTCAATAAAATTTAAGAAAAAAAATAATAACCTAGGGATGCACACATTAAGGTCTTAGAAAAATACAAAATTTAAAAATCAGTCAAGTTAAAGAAATAATAAAAGATCATGTCAGAAATAAACAAAGTGGAAACTAAAGAAAAATATGCAAATCAATGAAACAAGAAGCTGGTTATTTGAAAATGTAAACAAAATTGATAAATACTTAGCTAAATAAGGATGAAAAACCCAAATAAATAAAATTAAGATAGGGATCTATAGTCACAATAGTTGAGTATTAGGTCCTCAAGAGTTAAAGAATTCATGATGATTGTTTCATTTGTGATTGAATAGATTGTTTTGCAGACAATTAAAACCCTGTAATTATGGTAAAAGTTAAGAAGCAGAGGAGACTACAGTAGATACACCTTGTACAGGATCATCATCTCTAATTTATCATCTCTAACATATTATTAAGGATTTAAAGTCATCTATAAGAAGTCATACATAAATCAAGTCCAGAAAAATACATATTAAAAGAAGGTTAAATTATATGAAAACTAAGTACACACAATCTATCAGTAATCACATTTTACTCACAAGTTCAGTCACCCATCTGCTTCTGAGCAAGTAAAACAAAATTCAAAACCTGTCTGCATCTGAGCAATCATAACCACAAAACAGACAACTACATAGCTCATTTTAGGCAGAGAGACATTCTAAGTTTTTACAATACCAAAAGATTTAATTACAAAGGATTGACTGAGGACTACATAAAAATGAAATATTCCATTTGCAAAGCACATGATCAAACAGGAACATATGAAGTATCAGAATACACACAAATGTGGAAAAATTACAACATGTGACAGAGGTTATCCTAATGTATAAGGAGTACTTACAAATAAACATTTATTTTTAAAGCACAGGACATGGTCATCAATAGAAATTTGGAAGAATTATTACAAAACCACTAATAGACATAAAATATCTTAAATCATGTAGTTACAAATATACAAAATTAGACAACTTTTGTAATTGTGAGTTTGATGATTTTTTAAAAGTAACTGTCAAAAACATATTTGTCATTTTATTTACTAAATTAGTAATAAACTCCTAACTTCCTATTCTGAATTATCAATTCTTCCACCTTCACTGGGACCTCCAGCAACTCTACCACAGTCTTCTTTGCTCCTCAACTTTTTCCATCATAGATTCTTCAATGTCTAAGAAACAACCTATCCCATGCCCAAAGAAGTCATTTTCTGACTCCTTTAACTCTTGATGCTCTATTGCTTATGTCCTGTCTCTGAATCCTTATTTTCCTCCTCTAATCTGATCTTACTAGTTTGCCCATTTTCTGGTAATTGAATTCAATGTTGCTAATAATTTAGCATAAGATTTAGTAAACTCTTCCTACAAAAAGTCAGATGCTGATAATTCAGAATTTTCAGACAATAGATTTTCTGTCACAATTACTGAACCTTACTACTACTTTAAGGCAAAAGTAGCCACAGACAATATGTAAATGAAAGAGCAATGTTATAGTTCAATGGAATTTTATTTATGGATACTGAAATTGGAAGTTGATGTAATAACCATATCATAAATTATCTTTATATTGATGCTTTTTCCAACCACTGAAAAACCACAGCTACCATCCTTAGTTCACAGGCTGTATAAAAACAGGCACCAGGCCATGTGTGGCCTGTGGGTCATAACTGGCAGACACTTGCTCACATCACTTTCTTCCCAAACCAAACAGATCCCATGAACACTGATTTAAGCTACCAACTCTTACATTAGTCTCAACTTCTCATTCTTTCTATCTCACTCAATCTTCCAAACTCCTAATCCTGGACCAAGGCAATAATCTCTCATCACTGAAGTGATAGATAAGAAAGAAAACTATTGCTTAGATTGGCACCCCTCAAGATTCATGGTCCTCATTGTCTTCTATTTTTCTCTCTTTTGATGCTGGGGACTGAACCAAGATATGTTTGACACTGAGCTGCATTCCCAGTTCTTTTTAAGACAGGATCTAAGATGTATAGCCTGATTTGACCTTGAGATCTCCCCACTGTGGCCAACTAAGTTGCTGAGATTGCAGGTGTGTGCCAATGTGCTCAGCCATCTCTGTGCCCTTATTTGATTCTGGCTCACTTCTTTAAAACAAACTCATTACCACCTTCTCCACTCTCAAGATGGATCTCTCCCATTCAGCAAAAGTACTGCTTTATCCTCCAGAGATACATGAGTGAACAAAAGCAACTTCCTAGACCACAGCCCTAACCTCATATAAAAACAAAGTACAACTAATCTGCATTCACCTCCACAAGCAGAGTGTAATGTGTTTATACTTTGGTTAGATTCCAAAAGACCTTATTTTTTCATCTTTTACTGCTATATTTATTAGATGCTTGGTATGCAACCATGTATTTCACAAAAATGTATTAGTTATTCACAAAAAATTTACAAGGCAGCTGGAGAATGTAGCTCAGTGTTGAGGGTGTGCCCACCCTGCACAAAATCTTGCATTTGATAACCAGCACTGCAAAAGAAAAAGGGAACAAAAAAGCTACATCCTGATTTCATGAAGAAATTCAGATCTTGGCTTAAAATTTTGGCTTATGTCCAAAATCACACAACTGTATGCATATCTGAGCTCCTTTATTCCACATTTTCAGTAGTGCACTGTCTGATATGTCCCTCAATCCCATTTCAAAGGCACCTCCAAACACCTCTTCACTGAGGTTTCCTTATCCTCTTTTCCACATACTTTTTCATACTTCCATGCCTTTTCATCCGCATTAAACCTCTATCTGAAAATCCTTTGTTAACACAGATACCATTAATAAGTCCCTTTCTTCTAGTAAATTTTTCTAGAACCAACTCCAGAATACTTATAAAACTGTCTTATTCTACTTGGACTGACAATAAAATATCACAGACTGGGGGTGGGGCTTATGTGCTGTATTTTCTTACAGTTCTGACAGAAGTCCAAATTAAGAGACCAACAGGATCAGTTTCTGGTGAGGTCTTCCTCCACAGCTTGAAAATGACCACCATTTGCTGTATCCTCAACTGACCTTGTTTGTACACGTGCACCTCAAAGCATGACTGAGCTCTCTAATGTGTCTTTATCAAAGGACACTTAGTAATACCATTGGTCATGACTCCAGCTTTCTGACCTTATTTTAGTTTTCTACTTTTTCAGAAGCCCTATCTCCAAAAACTGTCACATGAGGAGTCAGGGTTTCAAAATATAATTTGAGTCCCCTGAAGGCTCATAAACACTTTGAGTTTATCTTCTATCAACTGTTCAAAAAGTGATTTTTCAGGTTGCCACTCACTGGCCTTTGCAAGGTTGGTATGTGATGGCACAAGTACCTTAGGAGCCTAAGGCAGAAGGTACAAGTTTGAGGCCAGCCTCAGCAACTTAGTGAGACCCTGTTTCAAAATTCAAAAAGTTAAATGGGATAGGTATGGAGTTCAGTGTTAAAGGGGTCTTGGGCTCAATACCATAACCAAAAAAAAAAAAAAAAAGGGAAGGTCTATGTATATCCTATTTCTTTAATGTTTTCTAGTTAATTTTAATCTTAGGCCTTAGAGTCTATGGAACTAATGAGATGTTTAAAGTTATACTGTTAGCTCCTGTCCCAAGGATGATTAAAACATTTTTTGGACATTCTGGGAATAGTGATACCCACACCATATCAATTATTGGGAGGCTAAGGAAGAAGGGTTTTCACTTGGAGGCCAGTCTGGAAAAATTAACAAGAACCTGACACCAAATTTTAAAAAGAGGGTGTAGCTCACTGGTAGAGCACTCCTGGGTTAAATTCCCAGTACAAAAAAAATTATTTCAAGGTATAACTCTAAATATTATTCACCTAATTATTTCTTCCACTAAGCAGAATACCTTAAAACTGAGATTATTCAAGACCCCTGCTAATGAGCAATTTAGTTTCCAATTCATTTAAAATTATGAAGAGTGGGGGACAGTTTGGCACATGCCTATAATTCTGTGACTTGGAAGGCTGATGCAGGGCAATCAAAAGTTCACAGACTAAGGGGTATTTTGGAAGAACTGCCTTATATAAGACAATGTCTTTAATTTTAAAAATAAATTAAAAAGACTAAGCACATCCCTATGGTACAGCAGCCCTAAGTTCACTTCCCAGTAGAGTGAAATCAATTAATTAAATTAAATTAAATACAAAGAAGAACATGTTTTATTGATGAAGAGAAAAAAAGTGTTAAGGGGCTTACAATTTAGTTAGTGAAACCACACTAAAATGTAAGAAGGAATGGAGGGGGGAAACAGGTAAGTTAACTGTTTCAAGGGTTCAAAATCAGAAGATGTTAATAAGGAACACAAGAGCCAGACAGGATAAACTCCTGATACAAAGGTAGTGAAACTTTCAATTTTCAATGGTTTGGATAACACTGTACATTGGGGAGCAAAGAACTTGTTAGAGATATCTGAGTCCCCAATAAAGTTGGAAGAGTTGATATTTCAGTGTACCCAGACAAACCAGAGAAATTATTAACATGAAAATGTATAGACAGATACAGAAACATAGAGCAGGAGGAAAGAGAATCAGTAGATTCTCTTCTGAATTATTCATACAGTGTTAAACCACAGTAGATTTAAGAGAATACCAAATATTTTAAACAAGTTTTATAAGTACTGTAAATACAAAGAATACAAAAATACTGGTAAAATACCCAAAAGATTTTAAAAATGCGTTCAGAGTAACAACCTGAAAATAACTGAGGAATGTACACTAATCTTGTCCAAATCATTTCCTTGATCTATAAAACTCAGCTGGCATAAACTTACATGAACTATTTTTGTTTCTGAATTCTTGTTGTTACATTATGGTGGAAACAGCAACAAAATGAGAGCTAGTCAAAAACATCACACTATATTACTGACACTTCAACCCCATCATAAAACTTTGAAAGCTTCTGCATACATGAATTTTCCTGTGACTATAAACACAAACAATTTACAGCACTTTAATATTTGTGTAAAGGAAGTCAAGATAAAAAATGCAAAGAAGAAAAGCCTAAAATTACCTAGCTTATGTTTTCATTGGACAGAACTACTCATTGAAGGGCATACTGACAGAATTCATGGCTGTAGCATCCTGGATGATTTTAAACACATCATAAAATGAAAGCTATGAAAAGTGACTATTTAGGCCTGCTGTTTATAAAACAAGAACAAAAACCTTATGGTAACATAAGCCAAAGGAACTGTGGAATACTTCCTAAGGCTAATAAAAAAGAGCCATTAATCTTATCACTCTATTTGTAAGGAAAACTTACCCCCAAATTTGATTGGGACTAGGACTCCCTTTGTACACTTAAAAATGTGAAGTGTACAGAGCAGGGAAATGACCATGATCAGCTAAATGGGAACAACAAAGGCAGGAGTGGATTCTAAGATCATAGGAGTCTACCCACACTTCACTTTCAAGAAGTTGTTTCTGGATGGCAGAGGGTGCAAAAGTTATGTCCTTCAGTAAAACCCTAGAACAGCAATTGGCTGCCATGTTTAAACCAGGGAATAGGTAAAAAGAAAAAAATATTCTAGTTTCTGTATCAATGTCAACTGGTAGATAATGTTCAGCAGATGTCACCAGAGTCACTGAAGGAGAGAAGAGTTCTGCTTTCATCTAGGGTGTTGCTTGGCAGGTGTCTCCAGCACTAGGTTCCAGCTCTGCACCACAGCCCACAGTTTCCTCTGCACCCTCCCTTCTGAGTCTACAAGTCTGTAGAACAATGTACTACTGAAATACCTCCTATAAACATGTGTCTCTGGTACTAGTGAGTGTAACATTTTAAAAAATTTCATCAGCACACTTTCTCTGCTGTCCAGTGAGTCATAGACAAGACTTCTTTGATGAGGCCTGCATCTCAAACCCTGTGTGGGCTGTTTGTGTGGTTACTCAATCACAGTTCTACAAGCATAGGGTGCTCTGGCATCAATTATAATTATTTTTTATAGCTCTCTTTACTTCTTTCTAGGCAAAAGCCTGTGATAATAATTCTTGACATTAAACATTCTCTGTTCTTATTACTGTGTGACTTCCCTTTCCTCACTGGACCCAGGGTAGCAAAATCCTGAACACCACCAGAAAGACAGTGGTTGGCAATAAAATGATCTGAAAATACAATATGATCCTTGCTAAACCAAAGCATCCATGCTCCCCTGAATTTGACTTTAACTGCTACATTACACAAATATTTCCTTTCTTTTGGAGAAAAAAAGGGAGTTTATCTTAGTTCCTTGGAAAAATTTTAAGCAATTATCAACAGGTATCCTCTGTTAGAAAATTATCCATTCTGATCTCAAAGAAGTCACATCCCAACAGTGATTAAGACTACTGAGGGCAACAGCTAATAAAACTGTATTGACTTGCCTTTCTTCATACATTTTTTTTCCCTTCTGCTATGGCAATTTTCTCACAACTATATTTCTACTGAATTAACATTAAATACAGTTTTTTTCTCTCTTTTTTGTGCTGGGGATTGAATCCAGGACCTTATACATTGGAAGTATGCACTCTACCAACTGAGCTATATCCACAGCCAATACTCCTTTTTTTAAATAAGGCTACTAATATGTACTTTGTTAATAAATTGTACCAGTGATATGAGAATAGTTGAACTTCAAATAATCAAGTTAGCAGCTCTTTTCTTCCTGGGGTTCACATACCTCAGGGGGCAACTGAACTTCACCTTCAGACCATTTCTGGTTGTTTCTCCATTTAACACTTTTATCATATCATTAATTCCTTGTGTATGTGTATTGCTACTGTTTGTAACCCATAAAGAGTGGGTGCATTCCAAATGTGTACCCTCTCTTCCCTAAATACTGGTACACGTTTTGCTACAACATTAACATTTTACACACATTGTTTGCTACAATATTAATACCCATTGTTGAATGGTAATTTAAATTATTTCATCTTCTAGAATTAGAAATCTAGCTAGACTCTGGTGTAGATGGCCCATGGATAATGTATTTCTAGAGTTCTTCATCTATTTTTGGAGAAAGTCTGTTCCTAGCCATAGAGGTAACACTTGTTTAATTCTTCATACTGGGTGACTTCAATTTTATTATTAAGCAGAAAATACTCCAAGTGTGGTATAGCAGTTTCACACTCTGTTGAGAGTACAGTGGAAGGGGAAGTCTTATTATATCAGAAAGACTGTGTTATTTAAATGCATAAGTCATTCGGCCAATGTTTAATAAACTTACCGTGTTCAACATACAAACTGCTGTCATCATCCTTGGAGTTCACACCTCCTTCAGGCATGACATTAGCATTGCCATGTTTTCTTTGCCATAAAGCACCTAGTATCTTCCTGACACTTTTTTTATTATTGTTATTATTATTATCTTGCTGTGCTGGGGAATGAACTCAGGGCCTTGTGCTTAAAAGGCAAGAACTGTACAAACTAAGCTATATCCCCAACTTGTTATTTTCTTTTTTAATATTTAAAAATATTGTACCACCTGTGCTATGTAATAGGTTTCAGTCATGGTTTGCCTGAGATAAAGTCAGGAGGATTCCCTGAGGTAAAAGTGTCAATGCCTGTGTCTTCCTGGTGTTGGGCTGCTGTTGAGAGAACATGTGGAGCACAAGAGCTCAGAACTTCATAAATTCTTCAGTCATGTAAAGTGTTCCTTGTGTTTCCTGATCTTATAACACACAGGACATTTGAAGTGAGGGGGTTAGGACTGGAAGAAGCCTGAACCTGCTCCTACAGGCTTCTGATCCCAATCCATGACCATGATCACCTTTTTGTTTAAGCAGCCAAGATTGGCTTCTCACATATCCAGGTGACACTATGATATCACAGTGAGCAGAAAGGAAGTGACTGGACCCCATGCTTCTCAATCCTCAGTCTGAGAAGGAGGCAGTGATTGGAGTTGACATCTCCATGTCTCACTATGGAGGTCATATTCCCTGTGGTCTGGACCTGTGCCCAATTCCTGCATTACCTGAATCTTCATACTGACACTTGCTCAAGTATTCTACCAGCTTTCACAAGTGGAAATGTCATCAGGAGAAACATTCCAGAAACTCTTATAGAATTGATTCATTTCCAGTCCCTTTCTTAACATATGTAGACAGATTCCTATGAGCCATTAATCACCAGGATGTATGAACCTAACCCAAACAACAGCACTATTTCTTCAAAATTATTCCACTGTACTAATGATATATAGTGACCATGTGCTCATCATTTCACCCAGTTTAATGGAATAGTGACCACAGTAATTCTTTGGTTCAATAACTGTAGACTCAGAGAATCTCAAAACTGAGTGTATAGAAACAGAAGATTTCAAGGGGCTCAGTAGGCACAATATACTTCTCGTTTCTGAAGAGCTTATATTCTCATTGTGGGAGAAACAGATCTACACAGGGTTAGTGCTTCTAAGCCTTCACCACGCCCAGCAGGACAAGGAATCAATTTCACAGGGCTGAGTACCAAAGTAGCTTGATTCCTGTTAGTTTCTCCTCCTTTGGAAAATTCTTAATTTTATTTGTTCCAATTAGTTGTACATGACAGTCTCCTTCTTTTAATGCAGCTGAACCTGCATACATGATGACATAATGGTCAAGTTGACTCAGGTTTGTTATTTTTCTATAAGTCAGTTGCTTGGTCCAATGGTGTATTATATAAGAACATTCTAGCACATATTAAAGCACTCTGAAAATCTTCACATATTCCTAGCAGACCCGAGAATGAAAGTAAAGGCACACACAGGAATCCCTCACAACCTTCCCTCAGGGCCACTGTGGCCATGTGAAAGTTGGGTGTCAGTCTGGTCCCTTGGTGTGGATATAATATTAGAGATCAACAGTGGTCTGCCTTCTTTGTGAATTGAATTGTCACAAGTGCCAGTGGTCACATGAACTGGGTGTGATGAAGTTGATACTATTGAAATCCAAGCAGGATTTCAGAATATTGGTTCATGAACCTAAATGGAATAGTAGAAGATGACTATCTACAGCCTGTGCATTTGTTCATGCTACTTATTGATAGTCCCTGATCCGTAATGACATTAAAATGGGAAATTCATTTGGAAAGTACTTCCTTTAAATTCTTTCTCATTTTTCAATGTCTGGGCATTGCCCCTCCAAAAGGACATTGTCCCTTAACTTCCCACTGTGGTTTTTTGCAAGATCTGATAATCTGACAAAATCATTTGCATCTCAGTCCAAAAAGCCAGAAGACTCAGAGGGAAAGAGACCATAACACATTCCCAGTTCAATGTCTACATGTCAATGTCTGCAGAGAGGACAGCAGTTGCACATACAGGTGAAAAGGTCAAAAGACTGGGTTGATGCCCATGCATGGTGAGAGGAGAAATGCATCCCCTTGGGGAGGGCGAACATGTGGGAATACAAAAGATGAGTGTCCTCTGTTTCTCTGACAGTCCACCTAGTCCAGCCACCTGCACTCAAGGAGGGATTTCCTCACTCAGTACCCTGAACATCATACCAATATTCTGAACATGCTTTACTAACACTCTACCACTCCAAGCTTTTCTCCGTCCACCCAAGCTGACACCACACAGTGTCCATAGCACAGTCATGGCACAATGACACACAGGCAACAAGCTCTGTCCTGAATTAGACCAGGAGGATTCTTGTCCTCTCTCTGCTGCTGGGACTGAGGAAGAGCAAGGGGACTCCTGGGCAGAGGACATTTCCTCTCCCCCATAGAAAACCCTCCCAGTGACCTCAGAGCCTGGCTGCCCTTGAGAAGGGCTCTCAGCAGGTGGAAGCAGCAGGAGGAATAGCTGGAGCAGCCCAGCCTCACACTTCTGCTTCCCTTGGAGGTTGATGTTATGGCTTGAATCACTGTGGGATGGTAATTCTAATTTTGTTGACAGTAATAATTGGCAACCTTTTCAGCATCCAGGTTTTTATGGTTGAGGCTGAAGTCTGTGTCAAATGCACTGCCAATGAACCTCAATGGAACCACATTGTGCAAACTATTTGCAGCCTAAATGAGGAGCTTAGGAGATTGCCCTGGCTTTTGCTAATACTGATCTAAAGAGTATATAATGCTCTGAGTGGCCCTAAAGGTTATGGTGATCTGAATCCTCGAGATGCTGACAGGGAAAAAAGGGGATTGGGTCATCATGATATCACATCTCACACCTAACATCAGAAACAACAATTACATGTAGTAAACTCCCAGAACCTTGGGAATCATCTCCTGCCCCAATCCCCACTGCACTATTGTCAAAATGGCCATATAACCAAAAGTGTTATACAAATTCAATTCAATGCCAACTAAAATTCCAGTGATGGGATTCACAGAAACAGAGAAAGCAATCATGATATTTATTCAGAAGAATAAAAGACCTAGTGTTAGGTATAAAGCCACCTTTTCCTCTCCCGCTACAGGCATCACCTGTAAAATCTGTGTTAAGCCCGCCTTGCCCGTTACAGGAATTTCCGGCTTACTTCGCCGTAACCTTCCTGCCTCCCACATTACGTTCCAATATGTCATTGGTCCATCAGTCAGTCTGTAATAATTCTCCTCCGTGATTGGTTCCTCCTAGCCAGCGAAATTCCAATACAAAGAACCGTGCGCCATCTTCTTCTCTCTTTCCCTTTCCCCTTTCCCCCAAGCGGACACGTTTTGTCCGCTTGAATAAAAGTTCCTCGTGTGAGACCTGTATCTGTGGAGCGTCTTTTCTGGGAGTTATTGATGAACCAAAACTGCCCTGTTTACATCTAACTGACATCTGGTGCCAAGAAACCCGGGATGGGTGTTTTTTTCCGCTGATTAAGCAAGCGGAACCCCATCAGATTTCTCCTGCGCCCGCAGATTCAGGCTCACCTTCCATTTACCTGGATGCCCAGTTTTCTGCATTCAACACCGGACTCCAAAATTGGTGAGTTCCCCTTAGGCAGGCCCCTGACCATTTAAACACATCTCGGCTACCCGCACCTCCACCTGCAGTCCGCTGCAGCACCCCTCCTTATTATAAAGCGACCAATCCCCAGCTCCTTCCGCCGGCTCACAGCCTTTCGCTGCCCACCCAGCGGCTTTATCTCTCACCGCCCTGCGGCTTCACACCTCGTGGCTCCTGCCACTCAACCGCCAAGGTGTGGGGGTACCTCCTTGGTCCTCATAATTGGTCTTAGTTGTTGGGTGGATGTCTGAATTTTATGGTGCTGTGATTCTTTCTCGGGTTTGAAGTTTATTCACTTCTGCCGCTGCTAGTCCCTCTCGCCGCTCTGCGGCTTTTCTCCCCCTCCTCTCGCGGCTCCCTCCCGAAACCCTGGCCAGGTCTTCAAACTCTCTCTCGGCTTTTTGCCCGGTTAAACAGTGATTTCGGGTGATGACCTAATCATTGTTTTTAACCTCTCGTTGCCTGGTATCGTGGATTCTGGGATGCCAAATCCACTACCCAGGTGGGTATCAGCTTACCATGGGATTCGGGACATCCAGCCCAGCAAACTCGCCCCTGAGATGCTTATTAAATCATCTCAAACCCCTTCACCTATTCCCTGAATCAGAGCTAAATTGTCCCTTAGATAGTAAGTCAGAATGGTCTATTTATGACACCCTAAATTCTAGCTTTATACTAAGTAAAATTGTATGCCTAATTATGCTAGTTATAATTAAGTACATATATGGGCAACCTGGTGAATGGAAAGAAACTTTTCCCCTTCTTGTTTTTCGTTTCTTTCTTGCTAAACCTCTCTTGGCTTCTCCCCCACCTCTTAACCCTTCTTTCCCTTCCAAGTTCACTTCATTCTGTTTCTCCTTCCACTCCTCCATTCAGCCCTCCAAGTTCCCCAACCATGCGGTCTCGTACACACATTCTAACTCCTTTACTGGAGGAGGCTGAGATGGAGGGAGTAAAACCTGAACACATTCTCTTGGCTAATTCCTTATTTTCAAATCTTTTCTTTCTTATCTTAGCTCTCCCTACAGACTCAAGAAATTAAAAGGTCCTAAGCATCAAGTTTCTGCTAGAACATATTAGCCCCTTTCAGATTCAGATCTCAGTCAAGGGTTACATTGAAATGTAAATGAAGAAAGGCTCAGTAGGAGACCAGTTTCAAACCCAAGGAAAAAAAAGTGTCCATTTTAAATTTCTCCTGGGCTACAACTCAGAATTCTTTTCTCCCTTTCACCTTTACTTTCCTTCTCATTTTCTCATGCTTTAATTAATAACCATTATCATTTTTCTTCCAGGACTTTGTTTTTCTTAAATGCTGTATTTTTGAGCTCACAATTTTGATCCTACAGACCTAGGTTAATGATTTTTGATCAGTTCTTTTTATCCAACTCGAGTTATTTTTGAACATCTGCTACATTGCAATGGAGATAAACATTACAAGGCCTTTACTTTTGTGTTAAATATAAGCGCACATAAAAATTAAATTTTTTAAAAATGGATCCAAATATTTTTAATTCACGTGATTTAATGAGGTTCAATTTAAATTGGGTATACTAATAAAAGTAAAATGTCATTAAAATTAACTCACAAGTCTCTAAGTGGTCAAACTAATAAAATATTAATGTTTATAAAATGTCTAACATCAACTTTTCTAGGAATTTTCTTCAACAGAAAAGAGACAGCAAATACTATTGGTACACTTGTCTAATATCTTGGTTTTTCTACAATAAGATGAGTGAATTGGAGTCAACATGTATGGGATTACTCAAATGTATTAAAGACATCTAATTAATTTATAAGGTTACTCCATGGAGTAACATACTTAAAAACATTATTCTTTGTATATTAAATGTGTTCATATTTTCCAGGTATGCAAGTTTTTAAAGCAGAAAATTTATCAAGCTGCTGTTCTCCAAATTAAACTTGTCTGTAATGGTAACCCTATCATTTAATATTCTGTTATAGAACCTGTCATCAATAGGGTATATGTAAAATGACATTTAAGAAAGAGTGTAATATGCAGTAGCAAAATGGGACTCAGCCAAAATTCAAGATAGCTATTGCACAAACTGAATGTTTTACTGTTGGTAATTCTATTTTGTATTTTCCTTGTAAACTCTAATTGTTGCCTGATCAATATTTTTCAGAAGTACTGCTTCAAGAGTGAACACCGTAAATTAACTTGGAATAGTAAGCCATCACCTATAGAACAGATAATGTAAACCCCAATTAGATAAAAGGGGGTAAATAACTGTAAAGTTATAGACATTAAAGCTAAAGCCCAGTACTCTTACTTTATGACTGGTGAGACTGACTTGCTTGATGGTTAAGATCAAACTTAAAGATAGAAATTAAATACAGAGGCCAAGAAAAACTCCATATTTGGGTCTTGCCCTCAAAGTCAGCCTGAACCCAGGAAACAAGAGGACTTCTCCAAAGAGCTTTGCAACTCTGGGTCACACAACCTCCTGAGCAAGGAGATTGATGAGACTGCTAGAGAAAAAGCGACTCAGTGCATCTGCTGCAGAGGAGGGCCATGGAAAAAGGGAGACATCCCTGGTGCTTTCAAGGAAAGTCACGTCATCGAAAAGACCCTGCCTAACCAATTGCACTAATGGAGCTAAGAAACTGCTCTTAAGTTCTCTATGAGTGACCCCTGTGGAAACTCAGCTGACTCTTTAACAGACAGGAACAGGTCACTTTGACCAGTTTGATCTTAAACACCTAGCAAATCAGTTACAAACCAAAGTATAGCCATTCTTGAGCATTTAAAAATAATAGTAACTATCAAGAGAAACTGCTAGAGTCAGAATTTCTGTTTTTAGTCAGCTTAAGGCCTACAGACACAAATAGGCTTAATCTATGTTTGCTAGTACTAAATGTTGTGTTCACATTCCTGAAGACCTAGACAATGTTGAAGCTCCCAAATGAAGGCCTGTCCACTCCAGCCTTTGCTAGGCCTTGTTATGGGAACAACTTCTCAGTTCTTCCACCCCCTGTCTTTTACTTCCATGTCAATTAATCAACCTGTATTGCAGAAATATCAGGATCTCACAAAAATTGGAGCCTGGCTGCAGATGTGCCTCCAGGATTGGAGCCTGGCTGCAAATGTGCCTCCAGAGAAACTATCAAGTCTCCAGTTCTCCCTGTCACAATGATACCAGCTCTACGGCCACACCCCAGCAGGAAGTAATTACAGAAGACTGACCTTCATCCATGTACCCAAAAATTTTTATTTTTTTTATAAAAAAGGAAATGGGGGAATGTTAGGTATAAAGCCACCTTTTCCTCTCCCGTTACAGACATCACCTGTAAAATCTGTGTTAAGCCCGCCTTTCCCGTTTCAGGAATTTCTGGCTTACGTCGCAGTAACCTTCCTGCCTCCCACATTACGTTCCAATATGTCATTGGTCCATCAGTCAGTCTGTAATAATTCTCCTCCGTGATTGGTTCCTCCCAGCCCGTGAAATTCCAATACAAAGAACCGTGCGCCATCTTCTTCTCTCTTTCCCTTTCCCCCGAGCGGACACGTTTTGTCCTCTTGAATAAAAGTTCCTCGTGTGAGACCTGTATCTGCGGAGCATCTTTTCTGGGAGTTATCGACGAACCAAAACTGCCCTCTTTACATCTAACTAACACCTAGAATAGCAAACACAATCGTTAGCAGGAAGATTGAAGCAGGGGTCTCACAATACCACAACATCAACTATACTACAGAGCAATATTAACAAAAACAGCATGGTATTGGCACCAAAACAGATAGGTAGATCAATGGTACAGAATAGAGGACACAGAGACAAACCCAATTAATTACAATTTTCTCACACTAGACAAAGTGCTAAAAACATCCAATGGAGAAATGATAGTCTCTCCAAAAATTGAATATCAAAACAGAAGTGCTCCCATAATAACCAACATTTTAATAGAATTACTGAGAAGGAAAAGCATACCTCAAGCATTTGCAAAATATCAAATCTTTTTTTTTTTCTTGACAGGTTTCTATCCGTACCTTAAGCCTTAAGCCAACATGCCTTAAGCCTAATGTCCCTGATTTATTTCTTCTGGGGTATGTTCTTGCAAAGAGGGGCTCACCTGTCATTCCTTCCACTCCAAAGCACATTGCATTCATTGCCAGATCCGTGGTAAACATGAGAAATACTCACAACCCGAGTTGTTGTTATGCTTCTCCCAATTCTACACTGCATCTCTTGAGGACCTCCATCAATATTAACAAGTCTATAAAAGGACTCAATTCCTATTGACGCTGGAGTTTCAATGATATTGGGTGAGTAGGTGATAAACCCCCTGTGATCCTCCTGAATGCTATCAATAAAGGCTAACATTGATTCAACCTCAAATCCTACCATTATTTACCATGAAGTCACATGCAAGCCACTGCAAAGCAAAAGTGTGAGAGAATCTCTAGGGACAGAGTGGCTGTCTTTGGTGTTCACCTTTTGGTTTTCCAGTTTACATTGAAGTTCACATGGAAATTGCTCCACAGTGGAGGTCCCATTCATTGGAAAAGAGTATGGGAGTGTGCCTAGATTCCTGGAGAATGCCAGGTACAAGTGAGGTTGTCATTTTGAATTTCCTGCCAGTAAAACCTGGTGCACAAAAAATAAGCACAGTTGAATGTGCTGAGGAAATATCCGCAAAAGCATATTCATTAGAGACCCATGATCTCTCTCCTAAGGAGAGTAGAGTGAGTTCGTGGAACAAGTACTCTGAAGAAATGCAGCTGACTGGGCATCACTGGTGACTTGGAGTGCACTTGCTTGCTGCAAGGTGTTAGTGGAAATGAGTTGCATGTGAAAATGGTGCTGTTTTGGAGTGTTGATTCCATTTGCGATGAGAGGAGGAAAGAAAAGAGAAATGTAATAGGATGGATACGTTGGGAAGCTCAGAACTGGTTTTCTTTGTTTTGTTATTTCCACAACCCCACAGTGTTGGGGGCCCAAAACCGGGCCTCAAGCATTGGAGTCAGGCACTCTACCTAAGGGGCTATATCGCCAACACTGGAATGGATCCTCTGATTTACAACACTTGATCACTTACAGTCTTACTTTGTGTAATTGTATGCATACAAGCAATCATGACCAAGTCAAACAATGTCTAAGGAATTCTGAATTCTCCTGTTCACAACAATCCAGCAAGGAAATTTTTGGCATGTCAATACACAAGTCTAGGTGTGTCCTGAGGGAAAGAGATTTCCCCTCATGAATTAAGGAGGAAAACAGATATAGCTGATTGATCAGTAGGTAGAAAAATACATCAGGAATCCAAGGACACCAAGAGCAGGGGCAGAGGCAGAACTATGTGGGATTGAGAATATTCTCAATTGGTGACTATGAATGGAGATATTGAGGATCATTCACCCATGAATACCTGTACATTACATTCCCAATCTACTGACACTTTCCTCGAGAGTATTTTTATTCTTATTTTTCTTTTGCCCTTTTCCTTGAAAAATTCCAAACAACAGAGAATTGTGCATAATGCACAAGCAAGTTCAGTTGCTGGATATTGCCCATCATCTCAATAATGGGTGAGGCAGAAGAAATTGGTACTCTTGTGGTAACCCTGTTTCCTTCAGTGAGGGAGTGTTTCAGCAATTAAGGCAAACACTGTTGAGAGATGGAAACATACAAAGGCATGTGGGGATGGCTCATGGGGTCTGGGGTCCCAGAACCAAAACTTGCTGGCAAAAAGAAAACATTCCTCATCCAATTTCAATCTACTGCTCCTTATGTTTTCAGTTATTAGTCTCAAGATTCATTACAGAGTGATAAGTGACTGAAAGTCTCATCCTTGCTCCTCCATTCTTTCTGTTGCATTCAATTCCACTCAGAATAATGCTACAATTGGCTACCAGTTCTCCTGTGACATGAGAGAAACACATGGGAGAACTCCTTTAATCAAAAGGGATGGAGCAGGCATTGGTCAGCTAGGTTGTAAAGGGTGTGGGGTTTGTAAGCTTCAGTAGCAGAAGGCACTTGGTTGCACTCCCCAGAGGGTTTGTAAAGCCTTGGGCAACATGTACTTTGAGGAGTGGCACCTGTGACATTGTGCCTGCACACCAGAATCCATGTGGCATCAAAAAGAAGTGACCTGAGAACATGGTGATGTCACTGTTCCCATGGAAACTGTTCCCATGGAGACCTTTCCTCTCCTGGTCTCTTGAAACCCATATTCAAGACATGTGGTGTCTCACCGTGAGGGTAAGAGGATAGACAAAGGGAGTGGGTGGCAGGGTCTTGCATTTTTGAAGAAATGATTCTATCTTTGTTGCCTGGGTGATGATGAACCAGGCTGTATGATGTATGGAGCCCTGTGGGCAATAAATACCTCCATGTCCAGGCAGAACATTGGATCCCACTGAAACCTGACAGCTTTCAATTCCACCCAGTCCCCTAGCTGGCTTGTGCAACATTAGTCAAATGATTCATGATGACAGCCTGTTTATCTCACATCTGCTGCAGGCTATTAGCCTCCACAAAGTCCAGTGGAACAGGCTGGGACCGAGGGGTGCTTGAGAGCACGTGGGTCTGCAAGCTTAACACTGGCACCAGTGAATTAGCCCTCAGACAATGCTCCTCCAAACTAGATCATCCCGGGTCTTCTTCAGAGTGAGGAAACTAGCCTAGAAGTCTAGCAACCACATGGAGAGATGGGTGGTGAGTGATCAGCTCAGTAGAGCATTTAGTGCAGCACCATGGTTTACATGATCTGAGATTTGAGACACAGCACATTCCATCTGTCATGTTTCTTCCCCTAACTGACAAAGTCTACAAAGGAGACAGTTAGAACATGGGATGCCCATGTTCCATGTGAAGGTGAGTGTCTCCTCTGCTGGCTCATGTAGAGAAGAGGTACTCATTCACTCTGCATGTTGGATGGAGGAAAAGATGAACCTGACATGCAAGGAGAGTTGTTCTGTGCTCACTCCAACTGCCAGGCCTCTCCTCCTTGTCTGCTGCCTTACACCTAGGTTGCACCCAGAAACTTACATGCTGAAATTTTTCCTTGGGCATGTCAAATCAACACAAGATGTACAAATGTCCTGCCAATCTATATTCACAAAATGTTTAGTCTTCCTGACCAGAAAAATGCCTCTCTTTCACAGGGCCTGTGGGATATTGCCAGGAGTCCTTTTAACAGCCCCAGGAGGGAGCAGATTTCAAACCGGGGGATGAAATAGGAGCCTGGTTATGGCATGGTGAGCACAGTTTTACAGGGCATAACACCAGGTTTGAACATAGACTGTGCTCAAAGTGGAATGGTGGAAAGTTTCCAAGCTGAATATTCAAAGTGGAGTTTAAGAATATTTGGGGGGGTGAGAAAAGCTGGCGTCTGTTGAAGTCGGAAAACAATTTCAGAGAAGAGACACTGAAACTTTCCATTTTTCATGGTCATCAACAAACTCCACAACATATATTCACCCTCATCTTACAGTACAAATACAGGAAGCAGTTAATGCCTGTTCATTCTCTATGCAACCATGAATATCGAACCTCATTCACCTCCTTAGTTAAAAAATGCACTTGGGTATTTCTGTCACATTTCTGTTACTCCCAAGGACAGTCAAATATATGTATGCTGATTCCTATATTTTCTGGCAGAAGAAACTTGAGCAAAGGCTTTCCCAAATTCACATCACATACCCCATGTCCTACAAATTAAGCCAGTTGATCCTGGGGTATGCAACACTAATCCATGGCCCTTGGAAGAAAGAGTGCACCACAAACTCAGGAATTTAGTCACCAAAAGTTCTACGAATATTCAAGTGTGAAGAACTTACATCGGGAAACCCTGAATATCAAAACAGAAGTGCTTCCATAATAACCAACATTTTAATAGAATTACTGAGAAGGAAAAGCATACCTGAAGCATTTGTAAATTGTCAAATCCATTTTTTCTTGACTGGTTTCTGTCCACCGCCAACATGCATTATGCCTATTTTCTCTGATTTCCTTCTTCTGGTGTGAGTTCTTGCAAAGAGGGGCTATTGTGTCATTCCTTCCCCTCCAAAGGACATTGCATTTATTCTCAGATCCGTGGTAAACATGAGAACAACTCACAACCTGTGTTGTTGTTTTGCTTCTCCCAAGTCTACACTGCATCTCTTGGGGACATCCATCAATATTAACAAGAGTCTATAAAAGTACCATATTCCTCTTGACACTGGACCTCTAATGATATTAGGTGAGTAGGTGGTAAATCCCCCGTGATCCTCCTGAATGATATTAGTAGAGGTTAACATTGATGCAGCCCCAAATCCTACCATTATTCACTAAGAAATCACATGCAAGCCACTGCAAAGCAAAAGTGTCAGAGAATCTCTAGGGGCAAGAGCAGCTGTCTTTTGTGTTTACCTCTGGTTTTCCAGTTGACATTGTGGTTCACGTGGAAAGTTCTCTGGTGTGGAAGTCTCCCCTTCATTGGAAGAGAGTACAGGAGTGTGCGTAGAAGCTAGTACAGTGCCAGGTTCAAATGTGGTTATCATTTTTAATTGCCTGCCACTGAACACTGGTGCACAATGTGCAGTTGAAGAAAGTGCTGAAGAATTATCTGCAAAAGCAAACTCGACAGAGCCGTGTGATCTCTCTCCTAAGGAGAGTATAGTGAGGTCATGGAACAAGTACCCTGAAGAAATGCAGCTGACTGGGCAGCACTTGTGACTTGGAGCACAGTTTTCTGTTTTCAAGGTGTTAGTGGAAATGTGTTGCATGTGAAACCGGTGCTGTTTTGGAGTCATAGGATGGATACGTTGGGAGACTCAGAACTGGTTTTGTTTGTTTTGTTATTTCCACAACCCCACAGTGCTGGGGACTTGAACCCAGACCTCAAGCATGGGAGGCAGGCACTCTAACTAATGGGCTATATCACCAGCACTGGAATGGATCCTCTGATTTACAACAATTGATCACCTATAGTCTTACTTTGTGAAATTATATGCAGAAAAGCAATCATGACCAAGTCAAATGATGTGTAAATAATTCTGAATTCTTCTGTTCACAACAATCCAGCAAGGATCTTTTTTGCATTTGAATACCCAAGTCTAGCACTGTGTCCTGAGGGAAGAGTTTTCCCCTCATGGATTAAGGAGGGAAACGGATATAGCTGATTGATCTGTAGGTAGAAAATTACATAAGGGATTGAATGACACCAAAAGCAGGGGCAGAGGCAGGAATATGTGGGATTGAGAATATACTCAATTGGTGACTACGAATGAAGATACTGGGGATCATTCACACATGAATCCCTAGACATTATATTCCCAATCTACTGATTTTCCTTGAGAGTGTTTTTTATTCTTATTTTTCTTTTGCCCTTTTCCTTCAAAAATTCTAAACAGCAGAGAGCTGTGCATAATGCACAAGCCAGTTCAGGTGCTGGTATTGCCCATCATCTCAAGAATGGGTGAGGCAGAAGAAGTTGTGCCTCCTGTGCTAAGACTCTTTCCCTCAATGAGCGAGTGTTTCAGCATTTGAGGCAGACACTGTTGGGACATAGAAACACGCAAAGGCATGTGGGGATGGCTCATGGGTTGTGGGGTCCCAGAACAAGAACTTGGTGGCAAAAAGAAAACATTCCTCACCCGGAGGGGAAGACTCACCCAGTGGGGAGAACTCGCTGGTTAGTTTCCCTCCTAGAGGTTTCCCTCAATCCAGAACTATGGCCTGGGCTGGGCAGCTTTCCTCTGCAATGTTCCCAGGGGCCCAGACCTACCTCCTGGGTTTGGGAGCCTCGCCCTTCATAGAGGAGTCTCCTTAGGCAGCCCCTCCTCAGAGAAGCTGCCCGCAGTCCTGGAACCTTCGCTCCACCCCTCAGCTTGTCTCTGTGCAGCTCTTCCACCAAGAAGCTGCCTAGGTCCTGGGACCCTGCTCTGCACCTAATCACCTGGCTATGCAGCCCCTCCTAAGAAGCCGCCTGGAGCCCCATAGAGTTGCTCCGAGTCCCAGCGACCTGCCACATGCCTTTTCCTCCGGGAAGCCACCTAGTGTTCCGTGCGGTCGCTCTAAGTCCAAGTGACCCGCCACGCACCTCCTCCTCCTCCAGGCAGCCACCCGGAGTTTTGGTGTAGTCGCAATGATTCCAAGCAACTCACCCATAGCCCTGGTGCAGTCACTCCGTGAGTCCAAGTGACCCACCGTGCACCTCCTCCTCCTCTGGGCAGCCATCTGGAGTTCAGGATCAGTCGCTCCAATTCCAAGCAACCCACCACACACCTCCTCCTCCAGGCAGCCAGCCAGAGCTTTGCTGCGGCCACTCCAAGACCAAGCCAACAGCCCTGCTCCTCCTCCTCCTCCAGGCAGCCACCCCTGATGTTCAGGAGCAGTTGCTCTGAGTCCAAGTGACCCACCACATGCCTCCTCCTCCTCTGGAGAGCCGCCTGAGCTCTGGTGCAGTCACTCCATGTCCAAGAGACCCGCCGCGCTCCTAATCCTCCTTGGGCCAGACCCCAGTGTTCAGGAGAGTTCCTTCTCACTCCAAACAGTGCACCGTGCACCTCCTCATCTAGGCATTCACCTGGAGCCCAGGTGGGTTGCTCTGAGTCCAAGCATTGTGCTGAGCGGCCTCCTCTACAATGCTCTCAGTTGTCCGTGTTCACTGCTCCAGTGGTGGAAGGGGTGTCTTGTTGGGCAACTCTACTTCACTACGTTCCCTGCATTATGGGACTTCCACCTCATTCGGGATGCCTTCCCAATGGGAGAGACACACCTGGCAGCTTAGAGTTGGTCCCAAGCATTTCAATATCTCCTCTTCTTGAATCCTGAGTCCAGTAGCAACATGAAAAGCAGCCATCCTCTAATCTGCCATTTTGAAAACAACCCTGGATATTCTTCAGAGTCAGGAAACTTGACTAGAAGACTAGGAGCCACATAGAGGGATGGGTGGTGAGTGCTCAGCTCAGTAGAGAATGCAGTGGAGTACCATGGTTTAGGTGATCCGTGATTTGGGACACATCACATTCCATCAGTCAGGTTTCTCCTCCTAAATGATGAAGTCTGGAAAGGAGATAGCTGGAACATGGGATGTCATTGTTCCATGTGAAGATGAGTGTCTCCTCTGGTGGTTCATGTGGAGAGGAGGGACTCATTCACTAATCCTGTTGGATGGAGGACAAGAGGATCCTGACATGCAAAGAGGGTTGTTCTCTACTCACTCCAACTGCTAGTCCTCTCCTCCTTGGCTACTGCCTTACAACTAGGCTGCAACCAGAAACTTACCTAATGAGATTTTTTGAGGAGCATGTCAAAACACCACAAGATGTACAAATGTCCTGCAAATCTGTATTCACAAAATGTTTCATCTTCCTGACCAGACAAATGCCTCTCTGTCACAAGGGCCTGTGGGATATTGCCAGGAGTCCTCTTACCAGCCCTGGGAGGATGCAGACTTCAAGCTGGGGGATGAAATAGCAGCCTAGTTGTGGCATGGTGAGCACAGTTTCACAGGGCAAAACACCAGGTTTGAACATAGACCTTGCTCAAAGTGGAATGGTGTAAAGCTGCCAAGCTGAATATTCAAAAGTGAAGTGCAAGGACATTTGGGGGAGTGATTAAAGGTGAGGGGTGTGGATGCTGGAAAACAATTTCAGAGAAGAGACACTATGAAACATGCCATTGTTCATGGACAACACACAAAATCCATGACACATATTCAGCCTCATCCTACACTAAAAATATGGTAAGTAGTTATTGCCCATTCATTCTGTATGCAATCATGAATACCGACCCTCATTCCCCTCCTTAGAACAATGATGCACTTGCAAATTCCTGTCACTTTTCTGTTACTCCCAAGGGACAGTCAAATTTAGGTATGCTGATTCCTATATTTTCTGGCAGAAGAAACTTGAGCAAAGGCTTTCCCAATTTCACATCACATACCCCACATCCTACAAATTAAGCCAGTTGATCTTGGGATATAAAAAAACTAATCCGTGGCCCTCGGAAGAAAGAGTGCACCACAAACTCAGGAATTTAATTACCAAAAGTTCTATGAATGTTCAAGTGTGAAGAACTTACAACAGCAAAACCTGAATATCAAAACAGAAGTGCTCCCATAATAACCATATATTAATACAATTACTGAGAAGGAAAAGCATACCTCCATCATTTGCAAATTGTCAAATCTTTATTTTTTTTTCTTGACTAGTTCAATCCACCGCCAACATGCCTTATGCCTAATGTCTCTGATTTCCTTCTTCCAGTGTGAGTTCTTGCAAAGAGGGGCTATTGTGTCATTTCTTCCCCTCCAAAGCACATTGCATTCATTCCCAGATCCGTGGTGAACATGAGAACTACTTACAACCCGAGTTGTTGTTATGCTTCTCCAATTCTACACTGCATCTCTTGAAGATGTTCATCAATATTAACAAGTCTATAAAAGATTCAATTCCTCTTGACACTGGAGATCTAATGATATTGGGTGAGTAGGTGATAAATCCCCCGTGATCCTCCTGAATGATATCAATAGAGAATAACATTGATTCACCCCCAAATCCTACCATTATTCACCAAGAAGTCACATGTAGCCACTGGGAAGCAAAAGTTTCAGAGAATCTCTAGGGACAAGAGCGGCTGTCTTTTGTGCTCACCTCTTGGTATTCCTGTTGACTTTGTGGTTCACATGGAAATTGCTCCACAGTGGAGGTCCCATTCATTGGAAAAGAGTATGGGAGTGTGCCTAGAAGCTGGGACACTGCCAGATACAAATGCGGTTGTCATTTTGAATTTCCTGCCAGTGAAACCTGGTTCACAAAAATAAGCACAATTTAAGAATGTGCTGAAGAAATATCCACAAAGGCATATTCATTAGAGACCCGTGATCTCTCTCCTAAGGAGACTAGAGTGAGGTCGTGGAACAAGAACTCTGAAGAAATGCAACTGACTGGGCAGCACTGGTGACTGCAGCACAGTTGCCTGCTCCAAAGTGTTAGTGGAAATGGGTTGCATATGATACTGGAGCTGTTTTGGAGTGTCGATTCCATTTGCGATGAGATGAGAAAAAGAAAAGAGAAACGTGATAGCATTGGTACGTTGGGAGGCTCAGAACTGGTTTCATTTGTTCTGTTATTTCCACAACCTCATAGTGTTGGAGACAAGAACCTGGGCCTCAAGCATGGGAGGCAGGCACTCTACCTAATGGGCTATATTGCCAGCACTAGAATGGATCCTCTGATTTAGAACACTTGATCACGTACAGTCTTACTTTGTGCTATTGTATGCAGAGAAGAAATCATGACCAAGCCAAACAATGTCTAAGGAATTCTGAATTCTCCTGCTCACAACAGTCCAGCAAGGTAATTTTTGGCATGTCAATACACAAGTCTAGCACTGTGTCCTGAGGAAAAGAGGTTCCCCTTATGGATTCAGGAGGAAAATGGTTATAGCTGATTGATCCGTAGGTAGAAAAATACGTCAGAGATCCAAGGACACCAAGAGCAGGGGCAGAGGCAGAACTCTCTGGGATTGAGAATATACTCAATTGGTGACTACGAATGGAGATATTGGGGATCATTCACACATGAAACCCTAGCCATTATATTCCCAATCTACTGACACTTTCCTCGAGATTATTTTTTATTCTTATTTTTCTTTTGCCCTTTTCCTTCAAAAATTCTAAACAGCAGAGAGCTGTGCATAATGCACAAGCCATTTCAGGTGCTGGATATTGCCCATCATCTCAAGAATGAGTGAGGCAGAAGAAGTTGTGCCTCCTGTGCTTAGCCTCTTTCCCTCAGTGATGGAGTGTTTCAGCAATTTACACAAACACTGTTGGAGCTAGAAACATGCAAAGGCATGTGGGGATGGCTCATGAGGTCTGGATTCCCTGAACCAAAACGTGTTGGCAAAAAGAAAACATTCTTCATCCAGTTTCAATCTACTGCTCGTTATGTTTTCAGTTATTAGTCTCAAGATTCACTACAGAGTGATAAGTGACTGAAAGTCTCATCCTTGTTTCTTCATTCTTTCTGTTGCATTCAATTCCACTCATAATAATGCTACAATTAGTTACCAGTTCTCCTGTGACATGAGAGCAGTATATGGGAGAACTCCTCTAATCAAAGGGAAAGGAGCAGGCATTGGTCAGCTGGGTTGTGAAGGGTATGGGTTTTGTAAGCTCTGATAGGAGAAGGCACTTGGTTGCTCTCCCCATAGAGTTTGTAAAACCTTGGGCAACATGAACATTGAGGAGTGGCTCCCATGACATTGTGCCTGCACACTAGATTCCATCTGAGGTCAAAAAGAAGTGGCCTGAGAACATGGTGACGTGATGATTCCATGGAAACCAGAGACCTTTTCTCTCCTGGGCTTCTTGAAACGCATATTCAAGAAATGCAGTGGCTCAGGTGTGAGGGTAAGAGGCTAGATGAATGTAGCAGGTGGCAGGGTCTTGCATTTTTGAAGAAATCATTCTACCCTGTTCCTGGGCGAGGAGGAACCAGGCTGTAAGCGGTACGGGGCCCCAGGGGTGATAAAACCCTCCATGTCTGGGCAGGACAAGGGATCCCACTGAAGTCTGACAGATCCCACTTCCACCCAGGCCCACTAGGTGGCACTGTGCTCTGTTGGCCACACCATTCATGCTGATGGCCCACTCAATGGCTCCTGTTGCAGGCTATTAGACCCCACAAATTCCAGTGGAACAGGCTGGGACCGAGGGGTGCTTGAGAGCACGTGGGTCAACAATCGTAGCACTGGCACAACTGGATTAACTCTCCCACCCCACTCCTCCAGAACTGGGTAATCCGGGTCTTCCTCAGAGTCAGGAAACTAGCCTAGAAGCCTAGCAGCCACATGGACAGATGGGTGGTGAATGCTCAGCTCAATAGAGCATAAAGTGCAGCGCCATGCTTTAGGTGATCCATGATTTGGGACACATCACATTCCATCAGTCAGTTTTCTCTTCCTAAACAATTAAGTCTGGAAAGGAGACAGCTGGATCATGGGATGTCCATGTTCCATGTTAAGGTGAGTGTCTCCTCTGGTGGTTCATGTGGAGAGGAGGGACTCATTCACTAATCCTGTTGGATGGAGGACAAGAGGATCCTGACATGCAAAGAGGGTTGTTCTCTACTCACTCCAACTGCTAGTCCTCTCCTCCTTGCCTACTGCCTTACAACTAGGCTGCAACCAGAAACTTACCTAATGAGATTTTTTGAGGAGCATGTCAAAACACCACAAGATGTACAAATGTCCTGCAAATCTGTATTCACAAAATGTTTCATCTTCCTGACCAGACAAATGCCTCTCTGTCACAAGGGCCTGTGGGATATTGCCAGGAGTCCTCTTACCAGCCCTGGGAGGATGCAGACTTCAAGCTGGGGGATGAAATAGCAGCCTAGTTGTGGCATGGTGAGCACAGTTTCACAGGGCAAAACACCAGGTTTGAACATAGACCTTGCTCAAAGTGGAATGGTGTAAAGCTGCCAAGCTGAATATTCAAAAGTGAAGTGCAAGGACATTTGGGGGAGTGATTAAAGGTGAGGGGTGTGGATGCTGGAAAACAATTTCAGAGAAGAGACACTAAGAAACTCACCATTGTTCATGGTCAACACACAAACTCCACGACATATATTCACACTCATCATACACTATAAATACAGAAAGTAGTTATTGCCCATTCATTCTGTATACAACCATGAATACTGACCCTCATTCCCCTCCTTAGTACAGCAATGCACTTGCAAATTTCTGTCACTTTTCTGCTACCCCAAGGGACAGCCGAATATACGTATGCTGATTCCTATATTTTCTGGCAGAAGAATCTTGAGCAAAGGCTTTCCCAAATTCACATCATGTACCCTACATCCTACAAATTAAGCCAGTTGATCCTGGGGTATACAACACTAATCCGTGGTCCTCGGAAGAAAGAGTGCACCACAAACTCAGGAATTTAATTACCAAAAGTTCTACAAATATTCAAGTGTGAAGAACCTACGTCGGGAAACACTGAATATCAAAACAGAAGTGCTTCCATCATAACCAACATTTTACTAGAATTGCTGAGAAGAAAAGCATACCTCAAGCATTTGGAAATTGTCATATCCATTTTTTTCTTGACTGGTTTCTATCCACTGCCAACATGCCTTATGCCTAATGTCTCTGATTTCCTTCTTCCAGTGTGAGTTCTTGCAAAGAGGGGCTCTTGTGTCATTCCTTCCCCTCCAAATCACATTGCATTCATTCCCAGATCCATGGTGAACATGAGAACTACTTACAACCCGAGTTGTTGTTATGTTTCTCCAATTCTACACTGCATCTCTTGAGGATGTCCATCAATATTAACAAGTCTATAAAAGACTCAATTCCTCTTGACACTGGAGCTCCAGTGATATTGGGTGAGTAGGTGGTAAACCCTCTGTGATCCTCCTGAATGCTACCAACAGAGGTTAACATCAATTCAGCCCCAAGTTCTATCATTATTCACCAAGAAGTCACATGTAGCCACTGGGAAGCAAAAGTGTCAGAGAATCTCTAGGGACAAGAGCGGCTGTCTTTTGTGTTCACCTCTTGGTTTTCCAGTTGACATTGAGTTTCAAGTGTAAAGTGCTGGGTTTGTAAGACTCCCCTTGATTGTAAGAGAGTATGGGAGTATGCCTAGAAGTTGGGACACTGCCAGGTACAAGTGCAGTTGTCATTTTGAATTTTCTGTCACTAAAAACTGGTACACAATGCGCAGGTGAAGAAGTTGTTGAAGAATTATCCGCAAAACATACTCATTAGAGCTCCATGATCTCTCTCCTAAGGAGAGTACAGTGAGGTCATGGAATAAGTACTCTGAAGTAATGCAGGTGACTTTGCATCACTGGTGATTTGGAAAACAATTGCCTGCTCCAAAGTGTTAGTGGAAATGGGTTGCATATGATACTGGTGCTGTTTTGGAGTGTTGATTCCATTTGCAATGAGATGAGAAAAGAAAAGAGAAACGTAATAAGAATGATATGTTGGGAGGCTCAGAATTGGTTGTATTATTTCTGAAACCCCACAGTGCTAGGGATTCAAACCCATGCCTCAAGCAAGGGAGGCAGGCACTCTACCTAATAGACTATATTGCCAGCACTGTGGTAGTTCCTCTGATTTACAACAGTTGATCACCTACAGTCTTACTTTGTGAAATTGTAAGCACAGAAGCAATCATGACCAAGCCAAACAATGTCTAAGGAATTCTGAATTCTCCTGCTCACAAAAATCCAGCAAGGAAATTTTTTGCATGTCAATACCCAAGTCTAGCCCTGTGTCCTGATGGAAAGATTTTTCCCCTCATGAATTAAGGAGGAAAACGGATATAGCTGATTAATCTGTAAGTAGAAAAATACATCAGGGATCCAAGGATGCCAAGGTAGAGGCAGAGGCAGGACTATGTGGGATTGAGAATATACTCAACTGGTGATTACAAATGGAGATATTGGGGATCATTCACACATGAATTCCTTGCCATTACAATCCCAATCTACTGATATTTTCCTTGAGAGTGTTTTTTATTCTTATTTTTCTTTTGCCCTTTTCCTTCAAAAATTCTAAACAGCAGAGAGCTATGCATAATGCACAAGCCAGTTCAGGTGCTGGATATTGCCCATCATCTCAAGAATGGGTGAGGCAGAAGCAGTTGTGCCTCCTGTGCTAAGCCTGTTTCCCTCAGTGAGGGAGGGTTTCACCAATTTAGGCAGAAACTGTTAGGAGATAGAAACATGCAAATGCATGTGAGGATGGCTCATGGGGTCTGAATTCCCAGAACCAAAGCATGGTGGCAAAAAGAAAACATTCCTCATCCAATTTCAATCTACTCCTCCTTACGTTTTCAGTTAGTATCTCAAGATTCATTAGAGTGATAAGTGGCTTAAAGTCTCATCCTTGTTCCTTCATTCTTTCTGTTGCATTCAATTCCACTCAGAATAATGCTACAATTGGTTACCAGTTCTCCTGTGACATGAGAGCAATACATGGGAGAACTCCTCTAATCAAACAGGAAGGAGCAGGCATTTGGTCAGCTAGGTTGTGAAGGGTGTGGGGTTTGTAAGTTCCGGTAGAAGGCACTTGGTTGCACTCCCCAGAGGGTTTGTAAAGCCTTGGGCAACATGAACACTGAGGAGTGGCTCCCGTGACATTGTGCCTGCACACAAGATTCCATCTGAGGTCAAAGAGAAGTGGCCTGTGAACACAGTGACGTCACGGTTCCATGGAAACCAGAGACCTTTCCTCTCCTGGCCGCTTGAAATGCATATTCAAGACATGTGGTTGCTGAGCTGTGAGGGTAAGAGGCTAGACGAAGGGAATGGGTGGCAGGATCTTGCATTTTTGAAGAAATGATTCTACCCTGTTGCCTGGGTGACAAGGTACCAGGATGTAATCAGTACTGAGCCCCATGGGCGATAAATTCCTCCATGTCCAGGCAGGACAAGGGATCCCACTGAAGCCTGAAAGCTCCCACCTCCACACAGGCTCGCTAGCTGGTGCTCTGCTCTGTTGGCCGCAGCATTCATGCTGACAGTCCGCTCATCTGGCTCCTGTTGCAGGCTATTAGCCCCCACAAATTCCAGTGGAACAGGCTGTGACTGAGGGGTGCTTGAGAGCACGTGGGTCAACAAACAGTACCGGCACCAGTGGATTAGACTTCCAACCCCACTCCTCCAGAACTGGATAATCCCAGGTCTTCTTCAGTGTCAGGAAACTACCCTAGAAACCTATCAGTTGCATGGAAAAATGGGTGGTGAGTACTCACCTCAGTAGAGCATGCAGTGCAGCGCCATTCTTTAGGTGATCCATGATTTGGGACACATCACATTGCATCCTCCTAACTGATGAAGTCTGCTAAGGAGACAGCTGGAACATGGGATGTCCATTTTCCATGTGAAGACGAGTGTCTCCTCTGGTGGCTCATGTAGAGGGGCGGACTCATTCACTCTGCATGTTGGATGGAGGACGACATGACCCTGACATGCAAAGAGAGTTGTTCTGTGCTCACTCCAACTGCCAGGCCTCTCCTCCTTGGCTGCTGCCTTACAACTAGGCTGCATCCAGAAACTTACCTAATGAGATATTTCCAGGGGCACATCAAACCATCACAAGATGCACAAATGTCTTGCCAGTCTGTATTCACAAAATATTTCATCTTCCTTACCCACAAATGCCTCTCTGTCGCAAGGGCCTGTGGGATATTGCCAGGAGTCCTTTTACCAGCCCCGGGAGGAAGCAGACTTCAAGCTGGGGGATGAAATAGCAGGCTGGTGATGGCATGGTGAGCACAATTTCACAGGACATAATCCCAGGTTTGAACATAGACTGTACTCAAAGTGGAAGGGTGAAAAGCTGCCAAGCTGAATATTCAAAAGTGGAGTGTAAGGACATTTGGGGGAGTGAGAAAAGCTGAGGGGTGTGGATGCTGGAAAACTATTTCAGAAAAGGGACACTATGAAACTCGCCATTGTTCATGGTCAACACACAAATTCCACGACATATATTTATCCTCATGATACACTACAAATACAGGAAGTAGTTATTGCCCGTTCATTCTGTATGCAACCATGAATCCTGTCCCTCATTACCCTCATAAGTACAACAATGCCCTTGGGAATTCCTGCCTCTTTTCTGTTACTCCCAAGAGACAGCCGAGTATATGTATGCTGATTTCTATGTTTTCTGGCACAAGAACAATGAGCGAAGGTTTTCCCAAATTCACATCACGTACCCCACATCCTACAATTAAGTCAGTTGATCCTGGGATATGCAACACTAATCCCTGACTCTCTGAATGAAGATTGCACCAAAATCTCAAAAATTTAATCACCACATGTCTACGAATATTCAAGTGTGAAAAACCTACATTAGCAACCTGAATATCAAAACCTAAGTGCTTCCATAATAACCAACATTTTAATAGAATTTCTGAGAAGGAAAAGCATACCTCAAGTATTTGCAAATTGTCAAATGCATTTCTTTCTTAACTGGTTTCTATCCACCACCAACATGCCTTATTCCTTATTTGTCACAGGGGCATATTAAATATGAGCTTCATAACCAGCCCTTGTTTAAAATTTTGAGAGAGGTCTTTCTTAGTTGCCTATTCTCAACCTAAATTTCTGATGTTGACCTTGAAATTGCAATCTTCATGCCTTAGCCAACTGAGTCTCTGGATTATAGGCATGAGCCATTGCACCCAACTAGAAAACAAATCCTTTAGAAATTTCTATCCAGTTCTTGGGTAAAAAATAATTAAAAATTCTTTGCTCATTTGAAATGTAATAGGGGAAAATAATTGATAATACTGAGGAGAGGAAAAGTTGTAATTGGCAATATGGACAGGGAGCTGGAATTTTAGGATTGTATTGATATATATATCCATATATATATATATATATTGTATTGATATATATATATCAATACAATATATATGTAGTTATATCAATATATAACTACAGGCTGGGAGAGAGGTTTCTGTATTTCCATTTTTCTTCCCATGCATTTAGAACATGCAGGAGGATTCAGCTAGAGTGACACACACCTGTAATCCTAGCAACTTGTGAGACTGGGCACAAGTTCAAGATCTGACTCAGCATCTGTTTCAAATAAAAATATACAAAGTACCAGGTATGTAGCTTAGTGGTAAAGGATCTCTGAGTTCAAAGCACAGTACCGCCATCCCACCAAAAATAAAACAACTCAGGAAGAAAGAAGATCTGCGACACCTACAGACTACAGACCACAGTACTCCTCAGGCAGGAAAACAATACATGGAGTTGTGATTCTGATGATCATTCCTCTCCACAATCCACCACACAATCTGGGAATGTGCTGGAATGCTGGCATATATGTGCTCAGATAGGATTTCAGGTAGTGGCTGAAGATATTCTGCAGAAACAGGACAGGACTTCTGGAGTCTACTGCTGACATATGACTCACTTTATGAGCCAGTGTGAATTCAGTATTAAAGAGCAAAACTGTATTTGGCTATTTGGCCTTAGACATAATTGCCAGTCCATGATATTTTTCTTCCTATGATGAAAGTCCCTAAATAAGCAAGTGGGCTTGGAATCAAGATAAAATTTTTTTTCCAGGCATGGTGGCACACACATGTAATCCCAGGAGAATGTAAGGTTGTGTTAGGCACATTGCAAGTTCAAAATCAGTCTCAGCATCTTAGCCAGAACCTGTCACTAAAAAGAATATTTAAAATAATGTGCTGGGGATGTGGTTCAATGGTTAAGTGGCCCTGGGTTTAATCCAGAGTACAAAAAAAATTGTGTCTAAATTAAAATCCCAAACACCTCCACTATACCACAGGACTCATACAATTTTTCTTACTGTATTAGAATTTGGTTAGTGGCACTTATTCAAAAAAGCAGGATTTCTGTGGGTGGGGGTATATGTGTGTGTGCATATATATAATTATTATTATATTTTGCTTGCTTTCTGGTATCAGAAATGGAATGGACCATGGCCAACATTTGGAGGGAGAAAACCTCCCTTTGGAAGCTTTCTGCTTAAAGTTCCCTGTTTTCACTCAGGGCAGTGTCTCTCCTGTTTTTTGAATCTGAGAAGAAATACAGGCAATTGTATTCCTCACCTAAAGAAAAGCAGGTATATGAAATTGAACTCCTATCTCTCACCCTGTACAAAACTCAACTCAAAATGAATCAAGGATCAAGGAATTAGACCTGAGATCCTTCACCAAAGAGAAGAAAAAGTAGGCCCAAATCTCCATCACATTGGCTTAGGACCAGACTTTTTTAACAAGACTCCCACAGCACAAGAAATAAAAGTAATAATCAATAAATGGGATAGATTAGACTAAAAAGCTTTTTCCAGCAAAGGAAAAAAACAATAAGGTGAAAAGACAGCCTGTCTACAGAGTGGGAGAAAATCTATTCCACACACACCTCAGATGGAGCACTAATCTCCAAAGTTTATAAAGAACATAAAAAAATTTACATAAAAAATACAAAGAACTAAATCAGTGCATGGGCTAAGGAACTGAGCAGACACTTCACAGAAGACAAAAAGGTGATCAACAAATATATGAAAAAGTGCTCATCATCCATAGTAATTAGAGACATGCAAATTAAAACCACCCTAAGATTTTATCTAACTAAAATTAGAATGGAAAATATCAAGAATACGAGCAATAATAAGTGTTGGCGTGGATGTGGGAAAAAAGGCACACTTGTACATTGCTGGTGGAGTTGCAAATTGGTACAGCCACTCTGGAAAGCAGTATGGAGATTCCTCAGAAAACTTGGAAGGAACCCACCATTTGACCTAGCTCTCCCACTCTTCAGTTTATATCCAAAGGACTTAGAATCAGCATACTACAGAGATTCAGCCACATCAATGTTCATAACAGGTTAATTCACAATAGGTAGATTGTGGAACCAAACTAGATGCCCTTCAAATGATGAATGGATATATATATACACAATGGAATGTTACTCAGCCATAAAGAAGAATAAAATTATGACATTTGCTGGTAAATGAATGAAGTTGAAAAATATCATGCTAAGTGAAATAGGCCAAACCCAAAGAAACAATGGTAAATTGTTTTCTCTGATAAGCAACTGATGATATATAATGAGGAGGGGTTGTGGGGTAGAAGAGAAGAATGAAGAAACTTTGGAGAAAAATGGGGTGTGAGGAGGTGGCAGATTGAAAGATAGTAGAATGAAACAATATTATCCCATGTATACGTATGATTACATGAATGGTGTGAATATACATTGTGTAGAACCATATAAATGAAAAGTTGTAACCCATTTGTGTACATTGAATCAAAATGCAGTCTGGGGGCTGGGGATATCACTTAGTGGGTAGAGTTCTTGTCTTGCAAGCATAAGGCCCTGGGTTCAATCCCCAGCACTGCAAAAAAAAAAAAAAAAGACTGCAGTTTGTAAAAATAAAAAAGTATTAATAAAAAATGAATAAATAAACTCCCTAGTACCATAAAATAAAAAAATTTAGAAGAATAAAATAGGGTTGGGTTTGTGGATCAGTGGTAGAGAACTTGCCTAGCACATGTGAGGCACTGGGTTTCATCCTCAGCACCACATAGTAATTAATTAATTAATTAGAAGTATGGAAATCATCTGCAAAGAGAAAAAAATTATAAAAAGCAAAAAAAATTTTTTTAAATCTTTAAAAAAATGAATAGAGTAAACGCATTTTGATTTTTGCTCTTTTATTTTGAGAAAGGGGCTTGCTGTCTTGCCCAGATTGGTCTCAAACTCCTCAGCTACTCCTACCTTTGCCTCCCAAGTGCTGGGACTATAGGTGTGGGCCGTATTTTTCTTATATATATGTAAACTGAAGTCCTCTACAGAAGCTGCATCTGTACTAAATATCCTGTAGTCTGCTTAACCTTTGCCCTTCAGAACATCAAGTTTGTGGAGACAGAATATTGTAGGTTGAAAGCCAAAATTACCATCCTTGATCTATTTTAGGCCCTTTAATAAGCCATTTACTTTAACTTCTCTATCTGACCTAACAGTCTAGTAAATAATGAATAAATGACTCAAAAATTCTTATTAAACTTAGCAGACCTCCATCCTCCATCTCTGAAGTTACGATTGCATGAACACCCAAAACCTGTAGAAGATATTTCCCTACTCTGCCATAGCTGCCTACCTGATGTCTCCATCAATGTCATTAGGAAATGCATTGATGTATGACTTCCTTTTTTTCTGTGACTATGACAGTTTATGTAGGGCTGGGGTTGTAGCTGAGGGGTGGAGGGCTTCCCTCACATGGGTTCAATCCTCAGCACCACAGTAAAATAAATAAAATGAAGGTAGTGTGGTCATTTACAACTTAAAAAAAAAGAAAGAAAAAATAAAGAAAAGAAAAAGGTAGGTAAGATACTGGCCTGATCCTATGTGTATATATATAATATACATATATTACATATAAACAAAACCTTTTTATATACCTGATTGTTAATGGGGCACCTCTTCTCAGACCTGGGGAAATCCTGTTTCAGTTTATAACAAGAAATGACACCAGTCAGAAGTAATCTCAACCCTTCTTTACAAACCAGCAAAAAAAATACTGATTTCTATGTCATTTTCTAAACATAGTTGAACATGGGTGATACAGAAAGGGAGCAGACAACTCCCTTTTTGGAGACAAAGAGTAAAAGCAGTACAAGGAAGCAATTTGTTGTACCACCTTGAAGCACCAAGAATTGAAATTTGGAATTTAGAAAAGAAAGATTCAAACTTTTATTTTGGGAATGTGGATGACATTGGTAATTACAAGTTTTTGAAAGAAAATTCATGTGAGTGGCAAATAATGGCTAAACAATCAATATCTGCACAGCATTTTCCAGGTAGTTTGTCAGCTGTGGCCACAGCACATACATGTATTACTAGTCTCCATGATGAGTATGATTCATCTGTGTCCTCCAAAATTAATCCCATTTTAGAGATGAGAAAACACAGGATTCTGGATATTAAATGGCAACTCAGCTGCACAGAGAGAACTAACCAGAGGTGGAATTATATGAAATCCCTTCAAAGTTCCTCAAAGAATAATTTGCTCCTGAAGTAGAGGATGTGTCTTAAGAAGTATTATTTTCTCTCCATTTTGAAGAGAGTACCTAGAGAAGACATCCTAGTGCTTGCAGATTACAGGGTACAAAAAAATATCACACCACATTCCCAGAGTCTGAGTATGACTCAGAAAAGAAATAAATCTAAAAGGTTTATGAGAAATTTTGAAGAAAAAATATGTATTTCTAAAAATATATGTCCTTTTTTTGCTATCTCCAAAACATATCATTGGAAAACAATAAATTATGATGGTTATTTCTAGGATTTGCCAAATCTTATTCTATATGATTTTGTATTAATGTCTAAAACCCAGAAAAGAGAATGCATGATTCACTGTCAAAAACATTTTAAAAAATCTTTAAGGAAGAGAGTGGATTTTTTAGTGGATGTGTCATTCAAGAATTTATTTAGCCAATGATTTTGAGTAAATATATCCATTTTTATGCAGTCATAGGGAAGTGAGAGTTTCCTTATTTATATTTCCTGTTAGAATTTTCAAAGAAAAACTGTAGAATTTTATTTGAAAAACCTCCAAAAACAAAACATTCAATGCCTACAACACAAACCCATGGGGATAAAAATGTAATTTTTTTATTAATTAAAAGCAAAACCATTTTTTCTTGAAATCCAAATCTATCTGCCATTTTGAATACACTTTCTTATCTTTGAAACCAGAAACCACAAAAGGAATGCAGGAAAATGCCTTGAACTGACAATTAATACAAGGGACATCTCTAAAATTTCAATAATCATAAAAAATTCAAAATCTCAGTATTATTAATATATTTAGAGAAATATAAAATAAAATTCTATCATAGAAACAAATAAAATTGATAATGATATAAAATAAGTGAATATCCATAAACTCAGGAGCTTAATATTATTTGTGGAAATTCTTGCTATTGAAGATATATGATGCTCACTGTCACAGAAACTAAAAGAAATTACAGCATTTGTGACCAGGTTAACATGCAAGAACACATTACTCACTTGAACACCAACCATACAATCCCAGGGGCATGATTAAAGAGAATACACATCTTGGAAGAGATAAATAATATCTGTGGGAAAAATGGTTACTAGGAGCCAGTCACATTTTTAGTTACAGTATATCCAGTTTAAGAAATAGTATAAAACACCATGATTAAGTTTTGTATATGTGCAATATGCATGTGATATTTCACATGTATATATGCTTAGAAAGAAAATATGTAGAATTTATGAGAAAATAAATATCAGAAGCACATAAAAACTCACACATCCCATGTGTAGATGATAAAACTGATCATTACAAAGAAGACAATTTTCCCCAAAATTAACCTATGATATATTCCAGTAAAATTGCTTTGTACCTATATAAATATATCAGAGTAAATTCTACTTTTTTGTGTATCTATATAGCAGTAATTTATAAAGTTTTAAATAAATGGAAGAGGGGGTAGAAAGAGAGGGAAAGTGAAACTACTGGGTAATAAAATGGAGCAAACCATATTCCATGCTTCTATGATTATGTCAAAATGAAGCCAAATATTATGTATAGCTATAATGCAATAATAAAAAAAATCAACATGCTTTACTGTTAATGAAATAAGAAACTAAGTCAAAAAGTTCTAAAATTCATCTACAAAATTATATATAATTTTAGCCAAGAAATTTTTCAATTATAAGAGCAAAAGGAGTACTTATTATTACCTGATATTCATGTATATTGTGAAACTACTATTTCAATAATCATCAAGACATCACAATATAAACTAAATCCATATATAAATTCATATATATTTAAAAATTATACACTTAACTGCAATAGAAAAGTCTAGATAAATCAAACCATAACAAAGCCAATTTCACCAACTAACTTAGACCCTATCTCAAAATAAAAAATAAAAATACTAGGGTTATATCTCAGTAGTAAAGTATCCCAAGGTTCAACTTCCAGCAACACATACAACAAAGAAAAAGTAAAACAAAATTGTCTATCTCAGGAGGAAGCAAGGTCCCTTTAGACCACAGTTGTTCTCCCACAGAAAAATGTCATGTGGAGATTTGCTCACGATAATGGGACCACCTGTCCATCACCAGAAGTGGGGTTCACTGCCCCACAGGAGGACTCATGCTTGCAGACTCCAGAGATTGTTGAAAGTCCAGGTCTGCCAGCTCCAGTTCCTGCACAGCCAGTCCCACCATTCCAACAGCCTCCCTCCCCATGCTTATGATGCTACTGCCCACTCATCATTTTCTGCTGCTCAGGAGTCTGTCATTTTCCCTAGGAATCTTCAACCCATGCACAGAAGATCAACATGGGACTCCAAAGTAGGAGTGAATGCCCAGAGCCAAATGGCTGATATGGTGGACTCAGGGGGAAAAGGGTAAGGCAGCAGAAGTCCACCCCCACCTCCCTGGTAGCACACAGCATTGGACAGATCTAAGAGCTCCTGATTAGACAGGGCCTCAGAACTGCCCCTGGAGTCAGAGAGCTTTCTCTGTGAGTGACAGTGAATAATATCCAATTCAGGCATGAATAAGGCCAGAATGACAGGTTCTTGGTTGCAGCATTTTTTTTTTTTTTGAGATTTGGGAACTGCTCCCCAGAACCTGAGGCTGCTGGTATTTTAAGGCAATATTTTCTTCCAGAAATGGAATCTAGTGCAACCAGCAGAACATTTCCATTTAACATAATGCACAAGGTCATTTCAGTTTATGGATTATGTGTGCCAGTATATTGTTCAAGAATGAAAATAATATGACAATTGCTAAAATATTATTTAACTTTTCTGCTCTCTGTTCTTGTTAGGAGATAGACTAAACTGTGAATGGGAACAACCCCTTAAAGCAACATTGTTCAATGAAAACAACACCTAAGGCGCAAGAGTAATTTAAATATTTCTAGTATTCACATTTATAGCATAAAAAGAAAGAGTTGAAATTCATATTAAGAACATAAACAGCCTTTCAAGAATATTACCTGTATGTGACTTATAAATTGCTACAAATGAAGTATATGTGCTTTTGGAACTACATCCTCAAGTTTGACTCTCTCCATCAATCCTCATTTCACAGTAACTACATTCCAGGTTTGAGGGTTACAGGTCCCTTGTTTTCAGACACTTAAAGAGCTTGATCTATCTCTTTATATGCTAGTGTTGAGGGATAGAGTTTTCCAATAATATTTCTCTTCAGACCTAAAGTTAGATGAAACAGTACCCTGAGTGGGAGGAGGAAGCTCCAACCAGGAAGTGTCCAAAAAAAGATCATTCTTTCTCCCTTCATACTGCCCATAGGTTTTTCACATTGCAGATATCATGCAGCAGGAAAAGCAGCATGGGTTTCTTAGGGGTTAGGGACACATAGCCAGCAATACTCATGGCCCTGACTATTGTTTACATACATAAATTGCAAACTTATTTGGCAATTTGGGGTTAGACATAATGGCCAAGTTGTAATATCTGTTTCCTTCTGTGTAACTACTCTCATGACTAATAAACATATGGGCCGGGACTCAGAATGAGCTGTGTCTAATTCCAAACTCAAAACATCTCCACCAAATCACAAGACACTTGACATATTTCTTATTCTCATTAGAATTGAAAAGTGACAATTATACAAAACAGCAAAATTTTTGGTACATGTACATGAAATCTGGTCCTGTGTGTTACATAGCATAACACAAACAGAACATTCTCATATACATGTATCATCTTGGTGATCCCATTCCAGAATCCAGGGAATCCTGATTCCATTTACATCAACTGCAAACACCACCTGAAATTTATATGAGTACCCATTTCTATATAAAAAATATAGGTTGATGTCAAATATGTGGGAGGTTAAATCAATGTTTATTAATTATAGAACAGGCTGACCTAGAGGGATGTAAAAGATCATCAAGCCCTATGTTTTCAAATCAAAGTGTGACATGGGCTATAGAGTCATGCAGCAGAATTTTTTTTATTGAGGGCATGAGCAAAAGAAGATCAAGGAGGAGCATGTAATTATTGGCAGTACCATGCAACATCAGATAATTGGAATCTGGATTTCCCACAGGAATCATTGCCATATTGTGTTTGGGCATGTGGATGACATGAGTGTCTAAGATGAAAAGGTAATAAGTTTCTGAAATAAAATGATATGTCAGAAAATGCTTAAGCACTATCTAAACTTAGACTATGGAGAAGAAATTAACAAGAAAAATAACTTTTTAAATGCCAAAACCCAGAGAATCCCGACTGAAGAAGCTGCTACAGTCAGATATTTCTTGTGTCAATGAAACTTCAGCAGCTAATCTGTGAAGCAATCTGCATGTAACTAGTAAATTTCTGCATGTGCATATTCCTTCACTCAGCATTTCCTTTCCTGGGAGTCTGTCTTCAACAGCCAACTAGTTTGTATTAGCAGCTGAAATCTCATATGTTGATATTCCAAATACCTGGTGACTCTAATGAAATATATGGTCCCTAAATACTTGATTAATGTTAATCCAGTTAATTGGTGTAAAGTCTAATCTTCTTATTAAAAAATCAATAAGAAAGACTGGTGCTATAGCTCAGTTGGTAGAGTGCTTGCCTTGCAAGCACAAGGCCTAGGTTCAATCCCTAGCACTGCAAAAAGAAAAAGAAAAAAATCAATAAGGACACAGAAGCTTAGAAAAAATGGCATGCAAACAGAGTCAGAAGATGGAAATATACTTATCAAAAAGTGGGTCTTGAAGAAAACCATTCCAGGGCTGGGGAGATAGCTCAGTTGGCAGAGTGCTCACCTTGCAAGCACAAGGCCCTGAGTTCAATATTCCCAGCACAACAAAAAGAAAAGAAAAGAAAAGAAAAGAAAAGAAAAGAACCATTCCAGGAAACACCATGATACAGGGACTCTGGAGTCAACCCAAATAAATTTCTGTTTAACCCCATTTGTGGCTTTTTCATGACAGCCCAATGATATTGATGGAGTCCACTAGGACACATATACACTCTCCCTGCAGCATAGGTGAATGAAGGTACAAATGAAACACAACACATCCACTAGCATTGAAAGACTGAACTACTTCAAGAAATAAAATCTATTACTGGAATATTACAAAGACATTGAGTACACACTCCTTACCTGATGGGACTATAGAGATTTGTTTTGTGGTATGTTACAGTCATGAAAAACATGTGGACTACTTTTACCTCATTACTTTGTGCAAACTTTTCTCCTCTTTGTGTTAACTTTCCTAGGAAAGGTTAGTTTTTACATCTTCTAAAAGAACTAGATGTACAGTGGAGATGACAGGTACCTGGGCTTCCTGGAGGAGAAAGCTAAAACAAAACCAGTAGCAACAGAAAATAAATATCCAGTGACCAGTAAACATTGAAAATGATGGGGAAATTTGTTCTTCTATTTCTACATTTATGTAGATTTACAACTATTAACTTGCCAGGGGGAGTAATACAGTCTATATTTCTTTGGAAATGGGAATGTAGGTCATTCAAGTGGTAAATTCCTGGAAAAGGGTTTAGGGAAATCCCCATACTTGGTTGTTTGTCCTGCATCTTTCTTGACAATCTCCAATTCCCACCTGTTGAGACCATTCTCAAGAAGTCTCACCTAACCTTAGACCAGAGATATCAGTGTTGGATCTTTGGTGCACTTGATCTTTCCCCAAGGATAATTAATAAGTAACTCCATGAATATTTGCATGAAACTCTATGAAGAGATTGTCTTACATGTAGGACAATAATAAACTCAGAATATCCTGGCTAATTTCACAGGGACACTCCCCAATGAATATTTTTATAACCAGATTAGTTATTTATAAATATATGCATAGGCCTCAATACATTGGTAACACTGCATTACAGAATAAAATCCTTCAATATATATTTGAGTAGAAAAATCTAGTACCCAGTACTTAAGTATCCACCCTACCAGTCATGTCCAGCAACACAAATATGAAAGTTCTACCACAGATTCTACATGGAATATTCTGCTCCTATCTTTGCAGAGTCCCTGCCATTCCTATGCCCTACACACAGACACAAAAGGGGAATGTAAAAAGACTTCTCAGATATGATCCCAGATTAGGACTTGCCTGGATTGTTCTTCTCTGGGATGCTCTGTTTCACCTGTGGGTGCCTCCAGATAAGTGGCCATATGGGTCTAGTGTGAGGACTGAGTCAACATCTAAAATTGTTTCTGCTCAGAATATTTTTGTGCCTTAAACCTTTGAAGGTTTTGTATCTTGCACATCTGCCTTAACAAGCTAAAAAAGGGAATTTCTCTATAATGTATTTGACTGGTTATCAGAGTTCTACATTCTGTTGGGTTCTAGTGCTAATAAACTATCACTTCTTCAAAGTTTAATTCCCTGAACCACTTTCCATAATAAAATCTCTCAAAAGTTTCCTTTGGAGTACTGATTTATCATCTCCTTAACAATTCCAAATTATACAAACAGGGATGGTCTTTCAACCCCTTGGGAATTTGTCAAGTGGGCACTATTGCCCACTTTTGTGGATGCTCATAGGAGATCTGGCAGGTGCCCTGGAGAAGATTTGAATCTGGATGGCAACATTAGAACTTTATTTTCCTCCAAGTGAGTTTAATCTATATCTTGATCCTGCATTCTGGCTGAAGGTAGAAAATCACAATCATTTCAGAATATACCTATCAGCTCAGAAGGGCTTAAAATCAAGCTGTACTTCTGGACTCACTAGCTCACTAGTGAAAAACATCTCCAGTTGTCATATGATGGCAGTCTTGTACAAACCCAGGTCAACCTGGTAGCCCACCCATGTTCCAGGCCAGTCACATGGTTATTGGTCAGTGGTCACTCAACTGCCTCTACAAAGTTTACAAAGGCACTGTCCACATGTGCACCCTTAATTGCAGTTGAACACTCGGTACTTTTCAAGGGAATAAAGAGGATCTTGAACTACTCACCCTGGCCTGCTTGTCTTGATGCAAACAGAAATGACTTGTTTCAAACAGAAACTCTCTGTGCTATCTTGCTCCCCAAGTTTCTATGATGCTAAAAGTCACATGATACAGAGAATATTCAATGTTAAAAGGGGCTCAGGGGTCTCTCTCTTTATGTAAAAAAATATTTAACTTTCACTCTGAGTCCAGGAAAGCTGATTCAAGATTTTCATAACTGTGGAAATAACTACATAGATGTGCCAATAGATAAATATATAAAGACTCTCACTGATCCACTAAAATGCATTCTTTTTCTCTTTACCATAATTAATGTGGGAGACCTTGAGACTCCCTGCTCTCAGGGATCTCTAAAACTTTGATGAATGAGGATGGTGGTTGTAGTTCTCTCTGCTCCTCTGTGCAGCACCCAGAATGTCTACCTTCCTCTCAGTCTCTGACAATTTTGGCAGCCTCCACTGGGGTAGTGATTCAGATATACAATAATGTACCTTAAGTGATTTTATCATCAGGCTATGATGACATCAATTTGATTCTATGTTCCTTATCAGTAATTTTTATTATTGCTTTTCATTAACAGCATCCAAGGTAATTTAGTGACAAGTTGTGCTCCATTTATGAAATAGGAACAATGACTCTCTTAAAGGATTTACTGGGAAATGTAAGGCATATGCCCAGGATTCCATTAATGCCCTGTACAGAGTTGTCTAAAATCCAGTGGGATGAGAAGAGGGAAGGGAGCCAGTAGCAGAAGGAAAAATGCAACATGGTGGGGCCAGGAGTCACAATTTCCCCCATGAAGTGTAGGCTTATAGTATTCAGAACTAGTCTTCAGGTTTTGATGAGAGAGATAGGCCATTTTCTTAGCTAAGGCCATTTTCCTGAAGGCCATTTCCATAGTGAAGCCAAGCCTAGACTAGTAACTAATGCACACAAGATCCTACATGCTGTGGCATGCTATGTACCTCTGGGAGTCAAAACTTGGGATCAGTACACTCTTGGCTTATTGAGCCTCATTTAATGAAGCCATCCCTATAAGGTACATCAGATCAGGTGTTGTGCCAAAGCTAGCACAGACTCTTGGCCATGGCAGACAGGACCTGCTTTCTCCTAGGATTTTCTGACCAGTTCAAGTAGCAGTCCCAATGAGAAGCAATGAAAGTAAGAAAACCATGATTATAATTTTATCCTAGTGTTAACAAGCAGCATGTCAATATCAGCTTTAAAAGGAACTCCCTGGTATAGTCCTACGGGGGATGTGGGCAGAAGGAAGAGAGAAAAAGAAGACACAGAGGACTGTGGCAATGACTGGCAGCACAATCTGCTGACCTTGAATTCCATTACAATGCTAGAGGAGCAACAAAGTGTTCACTTGTGAATATTCACACTGGGTTGTAAACTCCCTGAGGTCAGGGTCAGGGCTCAATGCCCATGCAACATTGACATGTTTAGTCCCATATGAAGGTCAAATACATACAACAGATATTAGAATATTCTAAGGAGAAGGATTTGTTCTCTCTATACTTGGAGGTATAAACTAAATGTAATTTGGGTTGGAAATATTTTCAGTTGAATAAATGATAAACTGTGTCAGGAGTCAGGGGATATTGATCCAATACAGGTCTGTCCCTGATGATTGCACAAGATAGTAAGACACAGGTCCTCAGGATTGGCTTCCTTCTCTGTACAGTGAACCACTTTCTTCCATACTCTCAAAGGCCTTTTTATTTTGGAGTTGTTGGTTTCTCTGTCTTCCCATAGAGTTTAGACTTTGGTAGACATTTGAGCAGCAGCTGACAAATGGACAGTGGGCAAAGATGTGACTATGCTAAGTCACATACTGTCTGACTTCCTGCAGTCACTATGAAAACATGGTTTCTACATCCCAGAGCCCTTAACCAGTAATAATCATGAAAGAAGGAAATTGGGAGTCATGATATAACTAAATTATCAGGCACAAAGGTCCTGGAAGATACCACATCCACTGAAAATTATATGTCTGCAAGTGTTTGTGGTCAGAAACTAAGGAAACAATGACCAGAAACATAAACCTGGTGATCAGGCCACATTTGGGGTAGAACATCCTAGACTCCTTATTGAGAGGAGCTAGGACATTCCTCACCTTGCTCTCAGAGTGCAAAGGAGATGGAAGGCATGCCTGGAAAATTGCTTGTGGCAGAGGATCACAGGGTTTATTTGTGTTCTGGTGTGATCTGGTTGGTCTAATTCTTCAACCTGTGCCTGAAGACCCTGCCTCAGATGCATTGTGATTTGAAAGTGCACAGATGGACAATATTTTTATTTGAGGCAAGTAGTACTCATTTTGATTGGCAATTGCCATAAACCATTGAGATTTTAAATAAGTTTTTGTAGTATAACAAACTGAACTAAGAAAAACAAATAAACAAAAAATAATACAAGTTCCAAAATTGCAAAGTTTACATAAAAATAAATATGTCTGGAAAAATGTACAAGATATGAGTGGTATCTCAGTAACAAACTGACTGGTGCAGAGTCTCTGTGAGGTGCTGTCAGGTTTTCTTCACCCTTCTGCCCCTCTTCCTCCTCAAGGCCTATATAATCTTCTTGTACCTAAGGGAAACTAGCAATAACTGGGAAGCCATGATTAATTCAAAACATCACTTTGGAGAGTGAATTTGACTTCATATTCTGGCTATACCACTTTCAAGATCAATGGTTTTGGTCAGGAGGTTTATCTCCCTCTTGTCCATGGTCTCCTCATTTGTAAAATTGGGATGTCCCGGTTCCTGGGATCTTGGACAGTGCCATGAGCTGACAAAATGGGGTCTTCCTAGCTCTATGGAGGAAAAAACTGTTTCCCTGAAAATCTGAGGTGTGTCTGTCCAGAGGGTTTTCTCTCTCCAGTATCTGTTTTCTCTTCCTTCATAAATATCTCCTCATTTTTTTTTCTGGAATACCCTCTCCCAGGTGGGGTGAGAGGGGCAGGTGATCAGGCCTAAGAAGTCAAAGCTTGGAAGCCCTCTGAACAAGGAATCACTTCCCTGTTGACTTTAGCTCATTCAGACTGTTCCAGAGACCCACAAATGACTGTTAAGAAATGAGAATAAAAAACCTGCCATCTTGGGGCTCTAGAGGAGGCCAGAAGAAGGAATGAAAACTGAGAGATGAAAGAAGAGTGGATCACAGAAAACAGCTGTGGCTGCATTCAGAACTCCCCATAGCATTTTTACTTGTAAAATAAACACCCCAACACACACACACACCTATGCCTATGTTTGTTTGAGTTGGTGTTGATTTTCTGTCACTTGAAGCAAAGAGTGATGATTAACCTACTGTTTTTCTCAATCCCCTTTCTTTTGCAGCAGTGAAGGAACAAGAGAATGGTAACAGGAAACAACAGATTAAACCTCTCCAAAAATCAAATAACCTAATTAATAAATGGGCAAATAAACTAAACAGACACTTCTTAAAAGAAGAAATACAAATGGCCAACAAACATGAAAATTTGTCCAGCATTATTACCAATTAGGGAAATGCAAATCAAAACTACACTGAGATCTCATCTCCCACCAGTCAGAACTGCAATCCTCAAGAATACAAATAGTAAATGCTTCAGATGACATCAAGAAAAAGGAGCATTTTTATACTGTTGGGGGGACTGAAAATTAAATTAACACAACCATTAGGAAATGATATGGAGGCTCCTCAAAAGACTAGGCATTAAAAAAACATATGACCCAGCTATACAACTCTGCACTATTTATCCTGAGGTATTGAAGTCAGTCCAGAGCTGATGCCTGAGGGTGCAGGGGTGTCTTTTCCCATTGTAGATTTTAGGTTTTCTTTCTTTTCATTTCCCCTCCTCCTCTTATCTGACTTATGTGACCAAAGGTGACCAAAAGGGCAGGAACAGAGCCATCCAGGGGGTGATTGCTTGGGTTGGAAAATGTAAACTTTTGCCTCCCCTGGAAGCACTTAGCAACTAGAGGATGGGGAGTGCTATCTACCCATTTCCTTTGCTTTGACAATTAACTACCAGATTTTTTTCACCTGGACTCAGAACTATAATACATGAATAAAAATATAAGAAAAATGCTTAAGTTCATAAAAGACTTTGAATGGCCTGAAACTAGCCACATGTTGGAGCATAGCTTTAGACAATCCCAGACACTTGAGTCTGCCTTCATGAGCCCCTCCATATGCAATGAAGATTAAAAGTTACATTTTGCTACTGGGCTGGTACAAAGATAAATATTATTCAAGGCAGATTGCATTAATTTATTTTTCTAAGAATTTCAAATAAAACATTTCCATGGGATGCAGGCACTGTGCTATTGGGTCCAATGAATATATCAACTCTGAAATTTCTTGCTTTTTTCTGTATCATAGATAATATATTTTGTCAGTGGGCAAATATTTGTAAGAAACAATTTCTTTCTAGTTTCAAGCAAATCAACTTTCACAAGATCTACAATGCATTTTGAGAACCACATCAACTGAGGCACATTTCTTGAGTATGTAAAATAGGTATAGCTATGCTGTGGATTCCAATTGGTGAACTGTCAGAGCATTGACCACTTCTGATTGGCTAAATGTAATTGAGGTTTGATTGTGCTGAACAGGATGGGAGGGAGGATCTCAGAGCATCCCTCACCTTTGATTGATCAAATGCACAGTTTTCTGATTGGACCAATAACCCTGTATGCTGGAGATTGCAGGCTGGTAATGATTGTGCTTTAAAATCATACTGGTTGTACAGTGCAGAGGCTTTTCATTTGTGTTGGTAAATATCTAGCTGAAAAGCCTCACATGCAAATCGTTGTTTAAAAGAAATGGAAATTTATGTCTCTCTTGTGGAGATGTCTAAAACCTGGCCTCAGGGATCATGGATAATGAACATCTTGTCATCATTAATCATTTGCATTTTGCAGTGGGGAACAAGGGACATTGAAACTCAGGAATGGGTCAAATTTATCTTCCAGTAGACCTATATGTTAAAGTGTAAGAAGGGATAAGGCAGTTCTGGTGTTTACCTCTATTCTTATAATTTCTCCCATTGATTTTTCCTGAAAGAGCTGTAGAATGAAGTCTCAGAAATCTTGACAGTTTATCTGGAGCAAGATCAATGCTGAATAGATTTTTTCAAAGTAGCATAATAGGGTTTATGACTTCTTGGAAACTGAGACAGTGCTAAGAACTCCCCCTTCAAACTCTGATTTTTGTGATCAAGTCAGAAATATTTTAGACATGTCACTCAGATTAACAGGCTTGAGTTTACTGAAGGGACAAAACAAAGAACACACTCTCAAGGGAGAGAGTGGGTCATCTAAGAAATGAGAGAGACTGTGTGTCACATCTGCAATCTAGTTTCTTTGGAGGGTCCCAGAGAAGTTTCCAGAGAGTCCCACCAAGGGCCAAAATTTGAATTTTGACTGACAGGTGGATGATTTCAAACTGTCAAGTCCCCACTGCCATAACAACTCGAAGTCATTTGGTCCATGCTGCCTGGTTCTCATAGAATTCTTATCATAAATTCTTACAAATTTTACAATTAGAAGGAATTATTCTTATCTTCATGAATTTTGGCACCTTGTCTGTGGAAAGGTCCACAAAATTCTCCCTCTTACAGTTAACTTGAGCCTACCTTATAGACATTATTTTAGACCTGCATTTCTCCATACAAAACAGGTAGTTTGCTGAGGAATGTGACATATCCTGTCCACTTAAACCAGGCAGGGATACTGGTAAATTGCTTCTTGAAAAAGAAAGCTTGCATGGATCAGCACATTGAGCCCACTTTATAGGATTATTCTCTTAATCTCATGTTCTCACAACTCACATCTCTCTGTCCCCTCTCATTGAAAAAAAAAAAAAAGAACATTCTAAGTTTCTAACATTCTATGGTTGAGAATGAGTTTCTAAGAGTGGATTGCAGAACAATGTGAGTTTTACCAGAGAACTCAATAGAAATGCAGATTCTCAGGTCAAATCCCAGACGTACAGTATCAGACACAAGAATCCTAAATTTTATGATTGCCCGGGTGCACACTTGGGGATGACCACCTGTTTTAGTCTTTCTTCCAAGAACAGGATTTTTTTATTATTTAAAAATGCCTTTTATTATGGCCTCACTGACTGACACCACAGGAAAACTGACTTACTTGTTTGGACAGTTCCAGTCCAGGTAGATAGGACCTGAGACCCAAGGGGTTGCACATGCAGTTCCCTAGTGCTCAGAAATACAGAAAATCCTGTTTTACTGTCCCCTTTAAGGTTATTTTCTCTACCCAAGTCTCATAGTCAAAACTCTGTAAAAGTGTTGACCAATACTTTTCTTCTGGAGGAGGAAGCATTAAGTAATCTGTTGTTTAAGAAACTGCAAAAACCACATTATTGCCCTGTGAGCATGATTAGAAGGACTATGTTTTTTCTTATATGAAAGATTCTAGTTCCTGGTGTGCAGATTCCTGCAGTTGCTCCTCTGTACCACTAGATGGTGAGAGTGCACTTTCCTGCCAGCACCTAGGGACACTTCACAGCCAGGCTGCAAGCTTCTGAGTCCCATCAGAGTCCCTAAAGTGTCAGTGTGCTGAGGGCAATGTTCCTGCAGTATCCAGAAAGTGATAAGCAGCTGGAGTCATTAACATGAGGGAATAATAACCATGATACTTTATCAGGAAAATCCTTTATCAGGAAGACCTAGTTCCTATGCATGGCAGGCTGACCATTTTTCCACAGTCCTGAATTCTCATGGTAACAGAACTCTAGTCACAGACCCTAATAATATTAGTCAGGAGGAGGAGAGGTCATAAATTCACAACAGACTATTTTCTTCTCATGGGAGGTTAAATGTGATTTTAATGACACCCAGAAAAATAAATGACCTGCCTTTTATGCTTTAAAGTGTTCACTGGGAGGGTAAATGAGGAGGTGGGAAGAGAACTAACATTTGAATCATGGGTCCAAGTCTAGATCTTCTCCAGTTGATTGTGGGCCTTGTCTGCTTCTATGCCTATTCTGTGACCCAAGTTTGAAGCCATTATAGTGGAGGGTGTGTGCAAAAGGAATAGTGCTTTCACAGTTCTCACTTGTAAGGTGCAGTGGCCTTCCTCCCTCACACCTTTGGCAGCCCTTCCTGTTCCTCAGAACTAAGGTGGGGAGGACCTAACAGAAAGCAGAGGATAGATGACCCCCATGCCCCACATTTAGGGATTAAGGCTATGGATGCAACTGCCCTGGGTCTTTTGAGAAGCTTTGCAAGTTTGACATTATTTTAAGGGTAACTTGAGTTTGTTTTAATCTGATATAGTAAGACTTACAAAAACAGATTTTGCTCTCACAGTCTGCTACACTTTCCTCAAATGTTCCAGGCCATGTGCAAAGCATCAAGGTTGGTCAGGAGGCAGACAGTTTGGAAGGTGAGGGAGAACATGGGAAAGAGACTTCATTTTATTTGTGCAGGAAAAATGATGATGCAGCATAAGAAGTTTAGGATTAGTATGTTTCAAAGATTTTAGTCTTCTCTAAATGACAAGGGACATCCCTGGGTCTCTGGTACATGAAGCTGATGGGATTGGTGGTGTGGGAACCAGACTAGTTAGCTTGGGTAAGGTGAACATGCTGGGGAGTTGAATGACTCTCTAGGAAATAGCTATCTCCAGGAAGACATGTCCTGGTATACTGGTATATGTCTGTAATCCAAGTGATTCAAGGGACTGAGGAAGAAATATCACAATTTCAGGCCAGACTGAACTATTTAGTGAGACCCTGAATCAAAAAAAAATTAAAAAGGTTCTAGGGATCTAGTTAAGTTTTGGGTCAGTTGTAGAATGCTCCTGGGTTCAATCCAAATTCCCACCCCCAATATGCACACACACACACATACATACACACACTCATGCAACAGTCAAAGACGTCATGCTCTTCAGGATCAGGAAAGACCCCATGTCAAAGAAACAGAGGACCAACAGTAAGTGGCATAGTTACCAAAGCACTTACAATCCCCAGAAAGGAACAAATTGTAACTCTGCAGTTGCTCCTAGCAAGTCTGCTCTCTGGTTCCTCCAGGCCAGGACCTGCCTTTATGGTGTTCCAGATCACTTGCTTCAGACACAAAACAGACTCTTGGATGACTGCACAGAATCAGTATTCTTTGTTTTATTGCATTTCAATTTGAAATATAGCTTTCCAGTTTGAAATAAAGTCTGGTAAGCAGAGCATAGAATGCAAAGATTACGCCACCTGCAATTCCCCTCAGTGCTTGACAAGGATTCTGCTGAGTAATAAAGATGTTTGCAAAGTCTCATGTCCTTGGGAATTCAGTTGCAGGCTCTCCTTCCTTGCTTGCTTAATACGTGTAGGTTTACTATTAATATTTTATGTGTTTTCCCTGAAAATAGGGGTCTTAACAGAACCAGGGTTAAAACATAAAAACCAGACTTCTAAAGAAACAGTGATTTCAGATTTAGTCATTTGCTATGAAACTCTGAGTAACCAAGATTTCTATAAAGAAAAAATACCAAAACACAGTCTAGCTGCCAATCCCCTGTTGACTATTCTCAGATGACATGAAACACATAGGCAAATAATTCCAACCCCATCAGGAAGGATTAACAGGAACAGAAGAAATAAAGGGCTCCTCAATGTTAAGTTCACACAGTATAAGATGATATCATATATTTGTTAGCTTAAAATATCTAGTATTTATTAACTACAGCATAGTCACATGACTGATGTTTGTTCAACCCTACTGAGCTTACTTTAAACTTTATGATTAGTTAAATATTAATATGTCTTATTGTTTAGTTATAGGTTATCACAAGTAAATAATTACTAGAATAATTAGAATACTTCATTGTCTAGTCTAGTAATAATCATACAAAATATTTTTTTTTCTCCTTGTGACCTTTTCCTGTTCTGAAAAAGCATGTGTAACTGCCTACATTTTTCCGCTGTGCTGATGCCTACTCCATCAGCTGAGACCACTAGGACCCCAGCTATGGCTGGACCTGGCAAGCAAATTACCTGCAACAGGCTGTTCTTTGATCCTTAATCTGTCTCCCAGAGATGCCCACCTGGAGCAACCTCAAGATGCTTGGGACAAGGACAGACTTTTCAGAGAAAAGAGGGTTTTGGGCAGATTTTGAAAGATATTTTTTTCTCACTGGAGCTTATATTTTCTCTGGTGGCAAATTGGAAGGAAAAATGAAGCACTGCACAGACCACTGTGGAATGTACAAGTTCAGAAGTCAACAGGTTTTCCTTGCAGCTGGAGTAAGGCCTTCTCAGGTCATCAGTCCCAGCATGGGTCAGTGGATTCAAGTGACCCTGTACATTAATGTGTGTGTGTGTATTTACATGCACATGTTGGTCAAGTGCTCTTTAATTCACTGTGCATGTTTGGGATAGAAGAGTAGGAAAGACTACATTCTCAATTGGAGGTTACGGCTTAAAAGGAATCTTGCCTTATATTCAAGGAGGAAAATCTGGCTTGACATCAACAACTGGGCTTGGACAGACAAACTTTTGGAAGAATGGTCAAACTCTGACAGGTAAGCTGTAGTGTGAGGATCAGGTCCAATTTAGTATTTCTCCTGCCCCCAGGCTTTAAGTTTGAAAATAGGCTGTGTGTCTTCCTCTTCCCCTTACATTTTTTCCTTTTCTTTTTTCCTCACCTACCATGAGCCACTCACTGTGCCTGAAGCACTTCGAAAAATGATGAACTTGAAAAGAACCAGGGCCTTCGTGTGTACCATTTATGATCTAGACCAGGATTTCTGAACCTCAGCATGATTAACATGAAATACCAGGTGCTATTTTGTGTTGAGGAGTTTCCCTGTTCATAATGATATGTTTAATAGCATCCCTGAACAATGTCTAGCTCTAGCATTGTCCCCTGCAATGTTTTTTTTTTTTTTTTTTTTTTTTGTGGTGCTGGGGATTGAACCCAGGGTCTTGTGCTTGCGAGGTAAGCACTCTACCAACTGAACTACATCCCCAGTCCCCCTGCAATTTTTGAAAATCAAAAATGCCCAAGGATGGGCTCAATGTCCTGTGGGTGTAACCATTGCCTTGGTTGACAACTCACCACTGAGGCAAAGAGCTATGCTCACACCTGCAGTACAGTTACCACAACTGTCTCTGTGCTTACATGGATTCTATTCAGGAATCTGCTACTGCTCATAGAGTCTGCTTTAGTGGGACTTGCAGTGGGTTTTTGTACATGCATGTTATGGAACAGTAATTAATCAGAGGTTTCCAAATAAATTCTTAGTCAAGAGAGGCTCCAACTTAATATCCCATGATATTCCATGGTTACCATGGAGGCATTTCAGTGAACTTAAAAGTGAGTGGAGGTATTTGCAAATAAATCAGATTAAAATGGCCTTCCCTGTTATTCCTTTTAAATCTTTCATTTACCCTGAACTAACTGCAGGATGAAAGAATGAATCTGTGGCAGGACAGGCCTGCATCCTGATTTTTTTTTTAAATAAAACTCCAAGTCCTTCTGTATCTCTGTGGTTCCTTAAGTAGAAAGCAAAGAGTGTAAGCATCTTTCTTTGTGCCTAATAAAGAGGTGAGCCTTGGATTTTGCCAATTGTTTGACCCTATCTGACACTTGTTGAAAGCATATATGTCTGTTTCCCATGACATCTCACAGAATGGTACCATCTGATTCCAGAATCCAGTACAGAAGTTCCTGTCAACATCATTGCTTGTTCATCCCTGTGCTCCACTCTATGGTGTTGATAGGTAAATTAATAAATCTGTTATGATTCAGATATGAAGTGTCTTCCAAAATCTCCTGTGTGAGACAATGAAAGAAAGTTTAGTGGTGAAATTATTGGGATATGAGTCTTAACCTAGTCAGTGGATTGCTCACTTGAATGAAATAACTGTTCTTCTTAATGAACAATTCTTTCCTATTCTCAAAAAGTAGGGAGTGTTATTAAGTGTGGGATAGGGATTTCTTCCAGCAGTCTCCCTGTGCATGAGTATAGATATTGCATTCTTTCTTATCAGACTGAAGTTTTGTGGCTTCCTTTCTTCCATGGCAATTCTCAAGGAGGTAACTTCTTCTCTGGTGTTCTCTCATGGCTCCTTGCAGATTAATTGTACAGCACTAATTATACTGTTCTGTAGGTGGCACTCTCATTTGCTTATATATTGTGTAAAACTGAGACTTCCTAGATAGGACAGAATAAGTCCTTATGTATGAGTTCATTGCTGAGTGAAAAATAGAGGGCTGTCTGTTTAGCTAAGTATTTCCCAAGAATCAGATAAAAAATGTTAGATTGGGGCTACAGTGTTAGGTAGTGGAATAGTGAGTTTCAGATATTGTCAGATTCAGATATACAAAAAGTGTAAAATCTTCAAGAATTCCATGTAAATAAGGAGGAAGAAAAATAAAATGAAAGAAACAACAAAACCTGTCTTTCAACTAGTCCACATGGACATAATTTTGAGAGTTTCCATTATTTTATTTTTAAATGAAATAATTTTATTTTAGACATGCAACAAAAGTTACTTCAGAATCTAATAATTTAAAGAAAGTAGCTGTATACAGATAAGAAAAGCAACAACTTGTTATAGTTCAGCACACTGCATCCAAAGCAAAGAGACATGAGAGAATACATATTTATGCAGCATTAAAACAAAATGAAAAAGGTAGTGCCAGGTAGGGGGAGGGATGGAGAGAAAAGTCAAAATGAAACATCAGTTTCCCAATGCTTCAAAAGTAGTGCACTACAGTAAGAATGATAAGAGTAGAAATAACAGATCTGTATACCTGCCTAATAAAAAATTGTCTGGTAGAACTTCTTTCAATGGTAAACCAGTTTGAGTATCTTCTGTAGTTACTGAACTCAGGCATTAATCTCTCTAGATACAAAAAATGAATAATATTGTACATACCCTTATCAAATAATTTATACTAAAAATTTTATTAAAATCATATACTGTAGTGACCAATGTTAAAATTTAATATATTCTGAAACATAAAACAATAGTTAACAAAGTACTAAATATTTAAATGAAGACTTCACATATTAGAAAATCTTTTGGAAAATGTAAACATTTAGGGGTCTGCATATTGGAACAAACTTTTGTGGGGACTGATGACTCCTGCATCCAATAAAACTGACTGGTTGTGGGTGGGGTGGAGCAATGTAGCTAGGTAACTCATTTATCACTAGCATTGTCCAGATAAAACTCAGGTGGCTGTCACCATGAAACTCTGGACTTTTGAGAACATTTTTGAACACCCATTGGACACTGTTATAATAACTGCAATGCAGAAATTCTGAAGTCCTAAGAACATGGTTGGAGTTGTGCTGGGCAGGCATATACCTCCCTCTGGAAAACTGCACAGTCACAGACTTCTTGGATTTGAACTTTATGATTTAGGATACTATACTGTGGTTTAGTTATGTTAATTAAAAAAATAAAATAATTCCCTGAGTTTTCCTGCAGTCTTAAAAAGAACACTTAGACTTAAACAGAACAACAGTTCACGTATTTAGCATTTCATATTTGTGTAACTTATGAATTACCATTTTTCAAAACCCTGGTTTTGTAATTGCTAAGGCATGACATGTCAGGTTATTTGAGTATAATTACATTTTAAGGTAATTGTGATAGCAAAATATCTGTTTTACATAAAGAACTATATATCATTTGAAAGTACTCAAATGATGTCTTCATCTGAACCATACATCACAGGTACTTAAAGTTTTTAATTATAAGGTGTGGGGATATTTTGTGGAAAAAATGAATGGAGTGTTTGGAGTGGCCCTCACTAACCACTGAGTGAATTGCACAGCAGGTTTCATTTATGAGATATCCTTATTTTTAATATTCCAGAGTGACTGCAAAGTGAAAAACAATCCAATAAACATATCGTGTTTAAAAAATATGTGAATATTTAGATATTGAGACTGTATTAGAAATTTTGAACTATGTAAATAAGTTCAGTATTGATAAATGGAAAGGAGTATCACTGAGCAATGTATAGTGCAGGAGAGATATTTCTGACACAGCTTTCTGACAGTTCTTAAAGATATTGATAAGTATCAGTATATAGCAAAAATGTGATTCAATAAATATGGCAGTACAAAATTTTCTTTTTAAACAAATTTTAGTTGTTAAAAGACTTTTATTTTATTTATTTATATGTGGTACAGAGAATCAAACTCAGTGCCTCACAAATGCTAGACAGGTGCACTACCACTGAGCCACAACCTCAGTTCCAAAATTTATTAACAGAAGAAAAGAAAGAAAAATCTCAAATTATTAAAATTCATAATGAAAATTAAATAACAACAGACAATACTAAAATACATATGATAGAAAAAAATTTGAAATCTATACTGTAATAAAATAGGAAAACATGAAGACATTGACAAATTTCCAGAGAAATATAACCTCTGCAAGTTAATTCAGGAAGACACAAAAAATTTAAACACATCAATTTCAAGTAAGGAAATAGAGTATGCCACCAAAAGCCTACCACAAAGAAATCCTAGCACCAGATGGATTCTCAGTCAAGTCTTTCTAGACCCTCAAAGAAGATTTTACACCAATATTTCTCAAATTATTGCATGAAACAGAGGAGGGAACACTTCCAAACTCATTCTGTAATCCTAGTTTCACAAGGATACCAAAACTAGACAAAGATATATAAAGTAAAGAAAACTTCACACAAATATTTCTTATGAACATAGAGACAAAAATTCTAAATAGAATATGAGCAAAATGCATACAAAATATATTAAAAAGATAGAGCACCATGATCAAGTCAGGTTCATGGCAGGAATGTAAGGGTGAGTCAACATCCAGAAATCAAAAACATAACTCATCACATCAATAAACTTAAACACACTAACCTCATGATTATCACTATAGGTGAAAGAAAAGCAGTTGAGAAAATTCAATTTGCATTAATGCTCAAAATATGAAATAAAGTAGGGAGAGTAAGAACATTCCTCAACATCGTAAATGCTATATATGCTAAAACCAAGGTCACTATAATTCTAAACGTTGAAAATTTGAAATTATTTCTGGTAGGAACTGGAACAAGACAGGGGTACAGTTTTTTACCTCTTCATTTCAACATGGCACTTGAAACACTAGCTGCAGTAATTTAAAAAAGGAAAAAAATTAAAGAGGTATGAATAGGAAATGAAGAACTTAAACTATCTCTATTTGCCAAAGACATGATTCTATAAGTAGAAGACTCAAAAACTCCACCAGAAAGTTTCTAGAATTTATTAGGAAATTCAGCAAGTTAGCAGGATATAAAATTAATATCCATGAACCAATTTTGTTCCTATACATCATTGATGAATTATCTGAAAATAAATCAGAAAACTATTAAATAGCCTCATATAATACTTTGGTATCAATCCAACAAACATGGTGAAAGACTTCTACAATGAAAGCTGCAAAAGAAAGTAATTGAAGAAGACATTTGAAGTTTGAAAGACTGCCTATGTTCTTGAATAGGCAGAATAAATATGCCAAAATAACCATACTACCAAAAGCTATATAGAGATTTAATTCAACTCCTATAAAAATTGCAATAAATTTCTTCATAGAAATAGAAAAGTCAATCATAAAATTTATTTGTAAAAACAAGTGACTCTGAATAACTAAAGTAACCCTTAGTTAGAGAAATGAAGGAGGATAAATAACAATATCACACCTTAAGTTATACTACAGAGGTATAGTAACAAAACCAGCATGGTATTGGCACCAAAACAGACATAAAGACAAACAGAACAGAATAGAAATCAAAGAAACAAACCTAAATATATGCAGGTAACTCATACTCCAGACCCACACACACAGAAGAAAGACTCTTTATCACATGATGCTGGTTAAACTGGAAATCCAGATATAGTAGAGTAAAATTTAACCCCTATCCCTCAACCTGCTGAAAGCTCAAATAATTGTAGGTCAAGGACCTAAATAATGGACCAGAAATTCTTTGCCTAGTAGAATAAATTTTAATCCAAATTGTCCACCATTTCAGCTTAGAAACTGACTTAATTGACAAGATTTCTAAAACACAAGAAGTAATATCAAGAATCAATAAATGGGATGACATCAAAGTAAAAATGTTCCACAGCAAAGAAAACAAGAATGTGAATAGAATGCCTACACAATGGGAGAATTCTTTGCCACCTGCACTTCAGATAGCGCATTAATATCTAGGATATATTAAGAACTCAAAAACAACACACACACACACACACACACACACACACACACACACACAATAACCCAACCATTAACCTGGGAGGTGAAAGACATCAACAATAAAAACTACAGAACATGAAGGAAAAAATGGAAGAAGACCTTAGCAGTTGGAAATAGTTCCCATGTTTTTGAATAAGCAGAATTAATATTATCAAATTTTTATACTATCTAGAGCAGTAAGCAGATTCAATACAGTAGCAACCAAACTATCAATGGCATTCTCCACAACACACACTGAAAAAAAGCGATTCTAAAATTTATTTCAATTAGTGCTGCTTGCATTCTTGATAATTGCCATTCTCTTTGCAGTTAAGCATTGGACATAGACACCCAAACTGACTTCTTACTTGCAGACACATCTGTCCAGCCCTATGGGTATAGGGGAAATTCTTACTTCCTTTGGCCTTCAGATGTTTGACATGCTATCATAGACAGATTTAAATGTCTTTTTAGGCAGTAGCCCTCATCTGCCCCTCAGCAGCATCCTGAAACACTTCAGCTTTTCCATGAATACTGATTCATCAGACATGAAGACCCAAACTGAGGTTAATTCCCCTGCTAATAACCAACCTGCTCTGGAGAGCAAAGTTAAGTAGAACAGTACAGAAACACAGATCATGAGTTTATGTTTTGAAATATTGTGGAGCTTCTTCAACAGCAATGAAATTCAGACAGCAATGGATGACTTTCTTTGGGCTGCTTTGCATGAAACACAAATGGAGTCTCAGTTCAACTCTGTAGAAACTTAGACTTGTGCTGGACTACATGCAGTCACCAAATTCTAAAGGTGAAGTCCAGGTTGGACAGCATTTATTATTTTTTTCCATATGTAGAAAATGGGGAGCAGGGACAACAGCATTACCTCCATTTTATGTAGCTAATGAAGCAGTTGCTCATAAAAGGAAACTTTTGTATAAATGTGAGTGTATTACAAAGTTTAAGATGTTCATCTAAAAAAAGGGAGAAACTAAATCAAATTAAAGGCCAGAAATAAATCAACATGACTGAAAAAACAAGTCAAATTTAGCAATAACCTTGAATATTAATGGGATAAACTAATAAATAAATGGATGTAGATCTGAAGGTTATAAAACAAGACCCAAAAATATGCTGTCTACAAAAGACTCAGCACATAGGCAAAGACATCCACAGACTGAAAGTGAAAAGAATGGGGAAAAAATATCACTCACATGGATTACATAAACAACCAGAGGTTTCCATCCTCATATCAGATAAAGTGTACTTTAAATCAAAATTAATCAGATGGGACAAAGAAGGTTATTTCATTCCACTGAAGGGAATTACACAGCAGCAAGACACAATGATTCTAAATATTTATGCTCCAAACAATGGAGCACTATGTACATCAAAAAATCCTTCTCAAATTCACAAATCAACTAGACCACAGTTCAATTATACTGGGTGACTTTAACATATCTCTCTCACTGCTGGACAGATGTTCTGAACAAAAACTAAAGAATTAAATAATACAATCAGTAATTTAGACAAAACCTACATATTTAGAATATTTCATCCATTAATGAGTGAATACACTTTTTTCTTGGAAGTACATTGATTCTTCTCTAAAATAGATCATATCTTACACCACAAAGCAACTCTTAGTAAATACAAAAAGATGGAGATAATACCTTGCATTCTATGAGATTTCAATGGACTCAAATTAGTAATCAAAGATAAAAAAATGGAAGTTACTCTATCCAATGCATATTAAATAATACACTGTTAAATTATGAATAGAAAGTAGAAGAAATCAAGAATAAAATGGGAAGACACTTAGAGTTAAATGAGAATACTGATACAACATACCAAAAAGTGGGACACTATGAAGGCAGAGAAAAGTTCATTGCATTCAGCTCATTTGTTAAAATAAATAAATAAGTGACCTAATATTACATCTCAAAATCCTAGAGAAAGAAAATCATACCAACACCAAAAAAAGATTAGAAGGGAGGAAATAATTAAAATAAGAATTAAAATCAATGAAACTGAAACAAAAAAATTGAAAAAAACATAAGGTTGTTTTTTGAAAAAAATCAAGAAATTGATAAACCCCTAGATACACTAACAAAGAGAAAAACAGAAAACACAAATTAAAAATTACATGATGAAGAAGGAAATGTTACAACAGACACAACTCAAATACAGAAGTAGAAAGTATAATAAAAATTTCTATTCCAATAAAATAGGAAATATTGAAGACATTGACAAATTTAGAGATACATGGTCTACCTAAACTGAATCAGGATGTCGTACATGATATAAACTGAAAATTTTCAAGTAATTAAATATAAAACAACATTAAAAGCCTACCAATTAAGAAAAGCCCAGGATCAGATGGATTCTCAGCTGAGTTCTACAGGACTTTCAAGAAGAATTAACACCATTGCTCCTCAATATTTCCATGAAATAGAAAAGAAGGGAACTCTTCTAAACTCATCCTATGAGGCTAATATCATCTTGATTCCAAAATCGGACAAAGACACAATAAGGAAAGAAAATTTCAGACAAATATCACTGATGAGCATACTTACAAAAATTCTCAGTAAAACTCTGGCAACTTGCATACAAAAAACAAAACGTTGAAAGGGTAGTGCACCACAATCTATTGGGGTTCATCCCACGGATGTAGGGTTGGTACACCATATGGAAATTAATAAATGTAATTCATCAGATAAATAGCCTTAAAACAAGAATCATAGAATCATCTTAATAGATGCAGAAAAAGTGTTTGATAAAATACAGCACCCTTTTATGTTCAAAACACTGGAAAAACTAAGGAAGGTAGGAACATACCTCAATATCATAAAAGTCATATTGCTAAAGGGACATGATTCTAAATGGAGAAAAATTGAAAGCATTCTCTCTTAAAACTGGAAAAGACAAGGATGCCCTCTTTCACCACTTTTATTCAACATTGTCCTTGAAACTCTAGCCAGAGCAATTACACAGAAAGAAATTAAAGGAATATGTGTATATGTATGTAAAAAAGAATTCAAAGTATGACTCTTTGACAATGATATGATTCTATATTGGGATGATTCAAAAAAATTCCACCAATATCTTACAGAAGGAGTAAATGAATTCAGCAAAGTAGCAGAATATAAAATAAATATCCAGAGATCAAAAGCAGTTCTATATATCAGTAATAAATCCAATGAAAAGTAAATAAAGAACACTTCCCCATTCACAATCACCTAACAAAAAAACAACTATCCATTGGGAAAAAAATCTTTGCTACCTGCTCCTCAGATAGGGTGTTAATTTCCAGGACAAGCAATAATTGTAAAAACTTAATGCCGAAAAGAAACCCAATCAGTAAATGGGCAAAGGAATTGAGGAGACACTTTATAGAAGAGGAAATAAAAATGAGAAACAAATAAATAAAAAATTTTCAACATCTCTAACATTCAGAATAATACAAACTAAAACTGCACTGAGACTTCACATCACTTATAATGACAACTTTCAAGAATACAAGTAACAATCAAGTTTGTGACCATGGGGGAAAAAATGTTCACTCATACATTGCCGGTGGGACTGCAAACTGGTGCAACCGCCCTGAAAATAAAATATCCTAAAATACTAAGATAGTAAGTATCCTAAATACTAAGAATGGATCCACCATTCTGTTATCCTAATACTTGGTATATACCCAAAGGGTTCAAATATATATATGTGTGTGTGTGTATATATATATATATATATATATATCAGTGAACTGCTTCATCAGTTACAACCACAAAATAGGGTTATAATTAAAGTAGGGTATATTCCATGCTTGTACAAATGATATCAAAGTGTATTTTTCTGTCATAGCCAAAATAAAATAATAAATAAATGAATAAGCAAATAAATAAATGATAAAATAATAAATGGCATGGATCAATCAATACAAGAAAGACCAAGAGAATAGAGAAAAGCCATCAAGGGAACGAGAAGAAAATTTAATTGGGGAAAACCAGGGATCAAATTGGAGAAAATTATATTCTGTTCTATAATTGTGTCAAAATAAACCCTACTTTTATTTGAATTTCTAATTTTAATGTGCTAATCAAAATTTTTAAAAGGTAACCAGAATTCAACTTTAAGTGGGAGCTTATCTTGATAAACATAAAATTCAAGTTGAATGTGGAGGAGAGAAAAAGACTGGAGGAAATTAGAGAATGGAAAGAATGTGAGAGCTCAGTATTTTATACTTAAAGGAATCTGGGGTTCTACAAAGAAGAACTTAATGAGAAAAGGTCCATGATTTTCAGGTAATTTTGAAATACAGTATGGCTGGAGATAGAGGGGAGAGGGCAATTACAACCCTTTTCCCAATAAAATTAGAAGACTGTATCAATGGGGTGAATACTTTAGTAAATTGTCCACCAATATTGCATTTGTTTCAGAAAAAAATGATGTTTTGCTGTGAAAATAAAGATATGAGTATCATAATTATGTATGCATTATGGAGGGTTTATTTAAAGAAATTTTATTTAATACTGACTTAAAATCATGAAAAACATTAATGAAAATCAGTGTCAAAAATTTGACAGTTTTCTTCCTTTGGATATGTACATAAAATTTTCCCATAAATTAAGACTACTATACATGAATTTAAATAGAGTATGATACATTTTCATTAATGCTACAAGAATTATTTTGCAGGGGTTGGGGATATAGCTCACTTGGTAGAGTGCTTGCCTTGCAAGCACAAAAGAATTGTTTTGCACACACATGAAGAATTTTTGAATTTCCTTTGGCATTCAGATGATGTCAGTCATTGATATATGTAAGGGAAGTGTCCTCCATCACCTCTGAAGGCTTATGCATTTTTTTCTTCAGTGCTTAGGCCCAAGTTGACTCATTTGTAAATGGCAATGCCATTCTTCACAGGATCCCACAGTTGATACAGACTGAGAAAGACAGATATAGAAATTCAGTTTTAACACTCATGCTTCTGCATTTTTTTTCTTATATCATCTTCCTTTTGCACTCAAAGATTAAAACAAAAGCATGGGTTATGGTAAATTATGGTGACCTTACATTGAACATCTATGTTAATACACTAAAAACTACATTATACGGTGAGTAAGAGAGAACAATTTCACACAGTTTATATCAGATTAGTGCACTAAGGAGAGACATCTGTAGAAATTATGTTAGTTCTCACATACTAATCAGAATCAGTATCCAGGCAAGCAATCACAACCTTCTGAAATCCAGAGCTGACCACCTTTATCCAATGGGTCCATGTGAGGAAATACACAGTGTAGTGTATTAGGAACCAAGACAGCACTGAAGCACCTACAGTATTTCCTATGTCTTTGACCTAGGGGATAGGAGCTGAAGCAAGAAGGAATAGTACTGCTACTGTATTGCTAATTGATGCTTGTTATAGAGAAGTCATCCCTATTGCTGTTTTGTAAAACATTCTACTAAAACTCTATACTTAAAAAAAAAGAACACTTACTAAAAACTTTGAAAGGAAAAAAATGCTTCATCTGCCTGGAACTTTGGGTCATTGTGTTTGTATAAAGATGTGTGCTCATGAAATGAAAATTTTTGATGAAAGAAGGTTCCCTGAAAGAGGAAAAGCAAATTAACCATTTGTTTTCTGGGACACAGAAAGGTGATTTGGTTTTAGTATGAATTTGTGCTGCATATTTTGAGATACATGTTCCATGAGAAAAGGGTCTAGCAGGTTGGAAGTCGTAGCACAGTCCTTTCATCACTGTGTGAAGAGTGCAGTGCCTTGCCCTGAAGGTAGCACATTTCCCTTCCCTTGGGATATCCATGCCCTAAAAAATTAAAAAAAAAAAAAACTGTTCATAGTCTGCAAATTGCCATGACCATTTTTGTTACAAGATGAAATGGGCTGCAGTTTTCCCCTGGGACTTTTGCTGTAAAGAATATTTTGATGCCTGAATTACCCCCAGGTTTACTCTTACAGTTAGAGACAATTGCATAAAGTGTATTTTTTGTGGGGAATCAGGAAAGTGGAGAAGATAAATAAATATTTAAGAATCTGGTTTTTTAAATTATTTTGCACATCAATTTGCATTATAGTTGACTCTCATTTTCATCTGAAACATTTAAAGTTATTCTAATTTAAAAGTATTGCAATCTAACACGATGCCAAAAATATTCATTTAACTTTTGAAATCTTTGTTCTCTGCTGGACTGAACTTATGATTTAAAAAATTTATCCTATCTATACAAAAGAATTGTAAGGATGAAATACATAAAATTTAGCAGTTAATATCATTTACACATTAGAGAGAAGCACTATATATATGCAGCATCTCTCTTACTATTATCTAGCATATCCATATGAAAAAGATATCTTATGGTTTTACTAATTATGTAAAAAGAGTGACTCAAGAGCACTGGGACTGGTATGTTTGATTTATGCCTCCCTCTCTGAAGTTTATGTCCACAGGCAATAGTCAGAAGGAAGAATGAAGAGCATTGGAAACACAGAAATAGGTGCAAAAATTAATTTACAAACTAGAAATGCTAAGCCCTGGAGATCTGCCCATGGTGAGACTTTTGTTCTCTTATTCTTTAATCAATTGCATCCTCCTTTACAGACCTTTTGGATTTTAATCCTGGCAATTTTTTAGGTATACAGATTCAATTATCTTCTATTTATCTTCAAGTCTTAAACCTGAATGTCACTTCGTGAACCCTTATTCTTCCATTCCATATGGTGCAGGCATGTAATACAAATTGTTCTAAATATTTACACATTACAGTATGTTTTAGGGTTGAGAAATTGTTGGGGTCTTAAGCCCCCTTGCTCTTCTAGACCAGTGACAAGGGAAGGGGACACTCCCCACCAAGGCCAGACTGGGATATGTAGGGCTGACTGATCACTGCACGCAGCCCTCGGTTGATCAGAGGACAATCAGATGCGTCAGGGAGAACAGTCACAGCAGGAACTCATTTATTGAGGAAGTCACACAGCTTTTATGTAGGCTGGAGGCTAGGCAGGAACCAATGAGCTTAAAGGTCAGCAAGACTTGGGGGGATTCATGCAGGTGTGAGTCCCATAGGACTACATGCACAAGCTGATCACATTCACGGTACTGTTGCTAACCAATCCCTAATGGTGATCCAATTTATCACCATTAACCTTTGAAACCACCTTTGAGGCCTTGATCTTGCTCACCTGCCAGGGAGTAAGGAGTCAGCCTGAGTTAGCTAACGTGTCATTAGTCTCAACAAAAAATGGGTTTTAGAATAGCAGTACACAAAATTTATTTATCGAGGTAGCTCAGATAAGTCCCAGGGTATTCAATAAGAGCTTGTAATGAAGTTTGAAACTTCTGTAAGTAATTACTATCTACCTACTTTTACATATATACTTTATATTAATGTTTTATTAGTATATTTATTTTTATTTTTGACATACTTCATAGTCACATTCATTTTTTGAAAAACATGATCAAAAGAAAAACATGAAATTCCATCAATATTGCACTATGCAGTATTTATGATAACTTTCTATATTCTAAGACTTAGCATTAGAATATATTGCAATACTTCATAGAAACATTTGGCTTTAAATTACACAGAGCACTCTAAACTTCCTGGATTATTCAAGATTGGCATTGCCAGCAAAGTGATGATAAAATGGGATTATGCATATGATGTGCATTACACAATGCCCAGCAGATACTAAGCATTTTAAATTGCTAACACATTGTAATCATTATTTTGTCATCATTTCAAGAGAACTAATAGTCCAAATTTTAAGTGAAATGTTTCTGTTCAGTACACTGAATAAAATTATTTATCAAGAATTTTGTTATGTAAATATAAGCAAGATTTATCTCACTCACATGTGAACACAGCATAATTTGTTATGTTTCATTCCCCAGTACTGCCTCACTTCAACCCATACTCTGTTCCTCTCTACATCTTTTCTCTACTCTATTGATCTCCCTAATATTTTTATGAGGGTCACAACCATTTTTTCTTTCCTATCCAACATCAGCATATGAGAGGACATTTAACCTCTATCTTGAGCCAGAAATACTTATCATGTTGTTCTACACCTCAACTCATTTGACAAACAAAAAATAAAATTCCATGCTTCTTTATGACTGTGCAGAACTTCATCCTGCACTTTGTCATAAACTTGAGAAGACTGTCCTGTGTGTATACTATGAAGACACAGCTAGAATGAAAACGTGTTTTTTCTGACTAGTCTGTTCATACATTAACTTTCATTATACTTCAATAACTGGAAGTACTTTTGCATCATGAAAAGGGTTTATAAGGAGGTTACTATAGTAACTTCATTCTCAAAAGTAATAGAAAATAAGGTGTCATAATTTTCTTTGTCATCCCAACCTGTCCTAAAAATAAGAAATGGTTAAAATGCCTGTCTCATCAAATTTTTGCTGGAACTGTAATGTACAAAGCTGCTCCCCTGACCTTTCCAGTGCAGTCATTTTCCCCACCTCCCAACCACTTGTCAATCTATGAACATCCTAGCTAGCTATTGGTTCATCAGTCAGCTTGCAAGTATCCTTCCCCGATATTGGTCCCCTGTTAGCCGGGTGGAATTCAACTGCTTTACTGTAGCTACCCCACCATCTTTCTCATCTTTCTCTCTTTCCTACTCACTTTCTCTATCCTCCTTGCTTTCACACTTTCTTGTGCATGCCCTTTCTTATTCCCTTTTCCTCTCATTTTCTCTCTTACCCTGCAGGGAGAAACTCTGTTTGCTTAATAAACTCCCTTATGTGATTTCCTGTGTCCAGTGTGGTTTCTGTGGGATCCCTTACAGGAACCAATAATCTTTCTTTTAGTTTCTTACTGGTCTCAATGAAAGCTTACATTGAAATGTAAATGGAGGAACCTGCAGGCTCACTAGGAGACAATTCAAACCCAAGAAAAAAATTTTAAAAAGGGAACAAAATATTTTCAAAAGTTGATAAAAGATCTTCTGACTGTGCTTTTTGGTGGATTAATCTTTTCTTTTTAGGGATAATTTTAAAAGTTGAATAACAATTATCTGGACAAAAGTCAGTGACCCAAATTATTTTGAATTTTTTTCTTTTTATATCTTAAATTCTTAGACAAATTAAAATGATGTTTAATGCATGTTTATTGCTATGTAGATTCACTTACAATTAATTATAAAAATTTATTTTTTGATTGATCTATAAATGTATACACACTATGACTACATTTACATGATTTCAGAATTTACTTACAGTTAAAGGAACATGCTCACATGTTAGTATGCTTTTACAACAATACTTTTAATGCCAGGTTTTTGCCATGTATTTCATTTATCCAAAACTCTATGTGGGAAATTTACTACTTTAAATTGCTATACTGAAGTTAATTTAGAAAAATAAAGCATTACCTATAAAACCAACAGGTAATGAGGATAATTTTTAATGTCTATTCTGGCTGCCTTTTATAGATTTTTAACTCAGCCCACTATTAGAGAAAAAAAAAAAACATTGGTTGTACCTCAATAAAGCTGTAGAAGATGGAGGAAAGGAGGAGGAGATGGCGTTGAGGAGGTGGAGGAGAAGGAGGAGAAGGAGAAAAAGAAGAAGGCAGCATGAACTGCAGACAATCTGGGAGAGTGAAGATTTCTCAAAACCCAAACATAGCATCAGCAATGACCCAGAAACTCCACTTCTACATTCAAAGAAAACATGTCCACACACAAAAATCTGTATGCAAATGTGCACAGCATCATTCTTGAGGGCCCTGAGGTAGAAATGATTTGTGCACCCTCAGCTGGTGAACAGAGGAATCAATGAGATGCACCCACACAGTGGCATACTATCTGGCTGTGAAAAATGATGAGGTGCAGCCATGGACTGCCACACATGAACAGACCTGAACACAGGCCAGGCAGAAGAGTCAGAGTGCATGTGAGGTGAAGTGGTCCAACATGAAATGTTCAGAATAGGCAGAATCAACAGACAGAATGCTAAAGGCCCTGCTCAGGACAGAAATGGGACTGACTGGCAATGAGTGTGGGTGGGTGGGGACTCAGATGTCCTGACATTAGATTGTGGTGAGGAGCACACAACTTTGTGAATAGCCTAAAAACCACTTAACTGTTCTTTTTCTTTTTTTAATGGATGAATTTCATGGGGTAAAAAACAAACCTCAAGAAACCTGTAAAAACACAGAATAGATTGTTAAGTGTTACAGCTCTCCTTGTGACAAAGATACTAATTTCTTAAATAAGAAACATCTCAGGAAGACAGTAAAAGGTCAAGTTGCCCTAGATTCACTTTATGCTACTTCTCCTGCCTTGAACTCCAGCAGGTCAAATGCAAGGACCTCTGTGACTTTGGAGAGAAAGTATTCATAACTGTGATCACATGGCCTCTCCAGCTGCCAGGGCTCAGGCAACACCGTCAATAATGCATGTGATTATAGCTGTTGAAGTGATTCCTGTCCACCTGTAGGTAATTAAAAAGCTTTGTCTCTGCAATTCCTGCTCTCTTTCCCCTCTGCTTCCACTCTAGTCCCAACCTTCTGGCCAGATACAGCTAATTTTCACTTTAAGAGAATGGCAAGAGAAACAAAAGGAAGCAAATCTTAAATTCAGCAATTTTTGTCTCTTTTTGGCATGTAATCAGAGTCTTGAAATTGGCTCAGTCTTTAGGGATCATCTGGTGTAAGACTCTTTCATGAAAACAAGGACAGAAATAATAAGAGCCAACAGTCATGGACTGTGCCAGGCACTGTAATTTACATACATGACTTCATTTAGTCATCCAGCAACCCTTTGTGATTCTTATCACTATGATCTTTATTTCATAGATAAGGAAAAGGAGGCACAGAGAGGTTTAGGAACATGAATAATGACAGAGATGTGAAGTCATATATCTGGGATACAAATCCAAGGAGCCTAGTTTACAAGCCAAATTCCTAACACCACTAAGGTAGTTTCTCCTAAAATAAGTAATTTGCCTGTGGTCTCAGAACTACCTAACAGTAAGTCCAGAATGAGCGTAAAGTAAGCCACCCACCCCATAGCCCTTTCAATGACAGAAGTTCCAGGAGGACACAGGAGAAGCTATAGCACAAACCCAGAAGGATAGACTTTCCACCTTTCGTGGTCTTGATTTCATGCATAACTGTGGGACTGAAAGAGTGTCAGAAGCATGAACCCTTCTAGTAGGCAAGGCTGGCCTTGTTCTGCCATAGCAGGACACAGATCCTGTAATATATACCTATATTTTCTTTTTCCTTCTGCGAATCACCCTGCCAAGTTTTGAGAAGTGACATCCCTGAGAGATAGATGGAGCCAAGCTGCAAACAGAACTGCCCACCACATTATTTATTTGTGGACTGCTAGATCATGTCTCTTTGTCCAGGAAGGGTTAATGCAAGGACAAACTGTGAAATGGGGTAGAATATGAGTTTTGGGATAATTTATTCTATGAAACACAGCATCTTTTATTTATATAACCTGAGGAGCTCCAAGGGCTTTGCAAATGACTCATTCACCCCTTCATTTGTCCTGTCCATCAATAACTGCATTCCCTGACTCTCACACAGGTTCCGGTGAGGAGCAGACATGGGACCAGGGTCATGTAGTCCTCTAGCCCAGGTCAACAGGGCAACAAATGGTGGCACTTCTCCAGGTTATATCAAAATGACGGAGCTGGACTTTGCTTACTGTTTCTATCTCATTGTGCTTTTGGTGAGCTTTTTTTTTTTAAAGAAAAATCAATAAACCTATATTGACATCTATTTCACTAAGTTCAAACTAGCAGCTTCCATCTAAAAGATGCTTGAAATCAAAAATCAGGATAAACTTTCCTAAGGCATGCAAGTAAACTATGTTTCACAATAAGTCAGGTTTATGCTTTAAAATTAAAATTAAAATGCCTTCCTATTTATGTGTGTTCAATATCTAGGAGAAAGAAAAAAAGGACCAAATTTTTGTATTCTCTTATTAGAAAAATTAAAAATTTGCATTTGCCTGCTATAGATGAGTTTCTAAAAAGTTATTCCTGCCTCAAGTCTGAAAGAATCTGATCTGGGCTTTTCTAAACTCCCTGAAATTATTTCAGTTTGTTCTGCTCATGGACTAAATCCATCAGAATTACTCCTTGCAATATATAGCTTGAAGGGCCCCCCCATTCTCTCACACACATGCGTGTGCGCACACACACACGGATGTGAGCACATATACACACATTATTCTTCAATGCTTTTAAGAGAAGAGGAGAGGAGTAAAAGTCCCATAATGTAATTGCTATATTAAAAAGAAGAGTCAGGCAAGAATAATAAGGGAGGTGTCAAAAAGAAATACAGTAATAGACTTAAAAACACCCCACAGTTTCGTGATGGGGGTGTTAATAAAACAGAGTGAAAGAAAAGAGAAAACAAAGGGTGTTGAGGAAGGAAAAATAATTTTTTAACATACTCCAATTATACGACTTAACTTCAGTACAGATTATGCACTGAGGACAATTGGCTGGAAAGCACAACATATAGCTATTATATTCTAAAATTAAAAACTATTCACAATTGCAACTTTTTATTGCTATCTCTAAATATTCTTCTTAGTAAATGACATCTTTTTTTTCTTTTTGCAATTTTTAAACCTACATGATTTAAGAGCCAAGAAATGTTTAAAAATATATTGTTTTTTTCTTCTCTCTCTCTCTCTCTTTCTATCTTTCTTTCTTTCTTTCTAAGAACTGCAACATGCTGGCTTTTTCCCCCTTCTCTTGCATCCCACCACCCAGTTGCCACCACATAAACCTGTGCAAAACTGAGCTCTCCTAATGTCAGAAAACATGGAAGGGTTCTTAAAAAAGAAAAGAAAATGTGATATTAAAAGGTTCAAAACTGCATACTGAATCTCCCTGTTTCCAGAATGAGCATGCAGATAAAAGCCCCTTGAAATATTCACCACTGAGGGTCTGGACAGAGTTTTCTTGCTGCTGCCTGAAATATGCCACCAAAGCTTTCTTCTGGCATTCTTTTATCTTGGCTTTTATTTAAAAAAAAAAGGATCAAAATAAAAACTTACTCACACTCTGAAGCAAAAAGACACATGGATTCCTCTTTCTCAAGTATCCCCACAGTAATTTCTGACTTAAACTCTCATCAATTAACTGTAATTCATACCATACTGCTTATCTTAAATATTTCACACACGTGTTTTTAAAAATCCCAAAAAGTTGGTGAGACAATCTATCTCATTTTCCTGTATATTTCTGAGTCTCCCAAAGAAAGTCAGACCCAGAAGCCAAAAGGCCAAGCAGCAAGTGAATGAACCCTCCAGGTTCCCCACAGGAGCTCTGCAGGTGAACCAGATCTGTGAACTCCAGGTTAGAGGACTACAAGTGCCCCAGCCCATTACACCATATGATCTCTGAGGTGTTGCTATCCAGAGGGACATAAGGAGCACACGCTTTTTCTTGAGCAGGAATCAAAGGAGCTTTATTAGGAAGAACACCAACTTATATCTTGTAGACAAACCAATAGGATATCTGTTGTCAGGGGGAAGTAAGCCTGAACTCATCTGCTTTGGTGGTTGGTACAATAGTCTGTCCCACGTGGCCAAAATATTTAGTTTCCTGTTTACATCAAGAGGCAAACTCCACACCCACTGGTAAAGTGCCAGCTGCCATCTTTGTAGAGAATAATGTGGCGCAACCCCGGATGTTGCCCACCACATGTCCCCGTTTTTGTTTATAAAAGAGACCATGTCTGTCTTAGGTTGTCCACGACAGAGCAACATCCTTACCCATCATCGGAAAATGAAGTTCATATCTTCATTCCCTGTCTTAGGTTGGTATGAGCTCTTCACGAATCTTACCTGTCTCTGACTACCAGTCTAGCATAGCCAAACTTGGGGGGAGGTTCCCACATCAATGGCAAGCAGAGCTTGGTGAAATATAGCTGTCTCCTTGAAATGGGACCCATGTAATTTTCATAAATACCAGAAACACAGAATGGATGTAACACATAACAGGCCACCTAGGGATAAGAATGCAAAACAATTCTTTCACTACTGAACAACAGACTGGAAGAAGGAGGCTAATTGTAGTACTGAGGCAACCTCCACTCAGGTACTATTAATGGCAAATATTTGAGATCTCAAGACATATGTGAGGTTGTCAAATTGAGAGTTCCAGTTTCTATTAATATGTTTAGAGAGACTTTTGGACAAATTAACTGCCACACTTTATCGCGTTCCCTCTGGCCGCAGAAAGAGACACGACAAACGTCTGAAGCTTTGGAAGTTTATTATGCACAGTCCCTCTCCTACACTTCTCTTACTCCCAGCTTCCGCGCACTCCCAGCTTCTCTTCTCTCAGCTTCTTCTTACTCCCAGCTTCCGCGCACTCCCAGCTTCCAGCTTCTCCTCTCAGCTTCTTCTCTCAGCTTCCTCCTTACTCCCTGCTTCCATGCACTCCCAGCTTCTTCCGCACTCTGCTTCTCTCTACTCTCCCACCCACCAGGCTTATAGACACTTCAACCAATCAGGGGAGAGCACACAAGGTAAACGCGCGGACAGCTGCAGGCATAGAATAGGTACACGAGGGGGGGCATGCTCTAATCACATCGTTAACTAGCCAATCATTGAAATTCGCTGGTTGTTTACTGTATAGCTGGCCACTTTTGGCTCAGCGTCAGGCGCCATCTTGACCGTGCCCAAGGCTGGGGGTCCTGGAAACCCCGACATATCCCCCTTCTTTATTATTAAACTAAGGCTCGGGACCGTGTCTGTCTTAGGCTGAGTGGTCAGCATATGTCCTTACCCGTCATCAGAGCCTGCAGAGCATGCTGCAGCTCCTGTCTTAGGTTGGTACACAGCCACCTCCTTCATTACCCGTCTTTGACTACCGGTCCAGCATCAAGAGCCATACTAATGGGGGGCTGTCGGCCTTTAGGGCGGTCATGGCCTGATGAAAGATAATTTGATCCCTCTATTGGCTAGCTTGTAGATGCATGCCAAAACGAATGAAGAGAAGGAGGCCAAGGCAGAGGAGTACCACCATAGCTTCTAAGCCTGCCCGCTGTTTGACAAATCTATAATACAGAAGAAAAACCATGTAGCCATATTAAATACAGAAACAACATACATCCCAGCAGAGTTACAATACGGGCAACACAAACAGCTCTCAGGGAATAAACGCATCCCAGTCCCAAAAGTTCTTGCAAGGTATCCACTTATTCCTATAGTAAGTCCACTTTCTGATAGAGTCTCTATGGTCTGTAAGGCTGCAGCTATATTTTCAGCCAAATGATCGTTGTTATGGTTGTGTCAATGCTGCTACTGCAAGGACTGTGATGACAATGATCACGGCTGTTGCAATGTCAAGGCCTCTCCTGTTTCTTGATAATAGCACTGGCAATTCCATATCTGCAACAGAAACTAGGACTGGTAGGAAGAAAGAAATGTGCATCAAATTGCACGGGTGGCAAAAGAACCATTCCAGCATTGTGAGAGATAGCACACGGTTAGTGAACAGTTAAGAGGTGTTATTAGAAATGTTAGTTGGTAGAAACATAAAAGGGAGGAAATACACAAGCTGACATGGGAGGAAAAGCAATATCACAGCTAGGGTCAGCAGAACGAGTTGCTCTACTCTGGGTCTGATTTGTAGTATGATTCCAACGGCAAAGTGCAAAAATTCCTCCTGTTAAAGCAAAGAAAGACTAGAGATATCCTTGTCACCAAAAACAGCATGACCTGAAAAATCATCAGTAGAATTGACAGGCTTGTAGAGGAATTGGTGAAAAACAAGAAAAGGAAGGATAAAAAATGTGTTAGTTAGAAGTAAAAAATATGGCCAGGCTAACAATGGCCCATAGGTTCCGGGTTTGCCTTTCCGTCTGAGTTTTTGTTATTGGAGGAAGGCTCAGGCTCGCCATTGCGAGGAGGAGCAGCATCACTTGCATGCTGTAAAACTCTGATTAGCCTTTCTGGAATCCAGACTGGAGTCTGTTGATCCTGTGGGAAAATACAAACAGACCCTCGGACCCAACGAAGGACTGGATCCGGTCCTTTCCAACGACCTGTCAGGATATCTTTCCATTTTGCCCATACTTGAGGAGTATCATGGGGATTATAATGTCGATCAGCTGCAGAATGGCCGTCCCTATCCAGAGTTAAGAAATTTAGAATGAAAACAACTAAATTAAGTTTATCTTTAGGAGACTTGTAGGAGGCTCCTATTCCCCATTTTTGTTTATTTAGACAATTTTTTAAAGTAAGATGTGCTCTTTCCACAATGCCCTGTCCCTGAGGATTATAGGGGATGCCAGTGACTGATTGGATGTTAAATGTTTGTAAAAACAACCGGAAGCTTTTGGAAGTATAAGCAGGACCATTATCTGTTTTAATAACTTTAGGTATGCCCCAGCCAGCAAATGCTTGTAGGCAGTGTTGAATGACATCTTTTACCTTTTCTCCAGAATGAGCGGAAGCCATAATGACCCCTGAAGCAGTGTCTACTGACACATGTACATACTTAGCAGTACCAAATTCAGAAATATGGGTTACATCCATCTGCCAAATATGACCAGGCAGCAGTCCCCTGGGGTTAACTCCAAAGGATTGTACTGGGATTAAAGGAGCACAATGTTGACAATTTTTTACTATTTGTCGAGCCATACATTTAGATATAGGAAATTTTCTGCTCAAATTAGTGGAATTTACATGAAATTTTTCATGAAAGAGTTTTGCTTGTTCCTCTATGGAAAAAACAAAAATTGATTTGGTGGCCATATCTACCAAGTCATTAGCATTGGCCAAAGGTCCTGTAAATTAGAATGAGCTCTAATATTCCTACATAGAATAGATGTTTACGCTGTAGGATAAGGTTTTGTAGCGTAGTAAAATAAGAAGCTACTGTGGACATGGAAGAAATATGGGGTACCGTTTCAAGAACCTGTATAGCGTTAATGATATATAAGCTATCAGATAGAAGATTGAATGGCTGATTATCTGCTAATTTAAAGGCTAATATTACAGCTGCAAGTTCAGTAACCTGTGCGGAGTTGGGTGGAACTATTATGATGTGAAGTTGTTTACTGATAAGTACTGCACCTACTCCATTTTTGGAGCCATCAGTAAAAATGGTTACACAGTCTTTAAGAGGCTGGACACTAGTCATTTTTGGAAAAACTATGGGAGTATTTTTACAGAATTGAATCCAGGGATGTTGGGGATAATGGTTATCGAACTGAGCTGAAGTGGAACAATATAATACTGACCAATCATCATCATTATTAATTAGCCATTTAATTTGCTGAGTGGAATAAGGAGTTATAATAATAGATGGATGGATTCCAAAAACAGTAATGCAAGATTCTATTCCCTTGAATATTACCTGAGCAATAGCTTGGGGATATGATTGTAATGTTTTAGCTGGAGAGCTAGGGAGATTTATACTTTGCAGAGGTCCTCCTTGCCAAACTATGCCAAAAGGGGTATGCTTCTCTGAGATTATGATTAAACTTAATGGTTGAGTAGGATCACAATGATCAACGTAACACTGCTGAAATCTATTCTCTACTAGCTGTAAGGATATCCGTGCTTCGGGAGTAAGTTTCCTAGGGGAATTCAAGTCAGGATTACCTTTTAATATATCGAATAAAGGTTTTAATCCCCCTGTGGATAATTTTAAATAGGATCTGATCCAGTTAATGTCACCTAAGAGTTTCTGAAAATCGTTCAAGGTATTCAATTGATCTGTCCTGATGGTCAACGTTGTTGGTCTGACTGTAGTGGCAGTGAGCCTTGTACCCAGATATTCTTGGATCTCCTCTAATTGTAATTTTTCAGGGTCTATCGTTAGTCCTCTTTTTTCTAATGCTTGAGTTATAAATTGTAATGCTTCTAACAAAACTTCTTTTTCTGGATGGCAAATAAGTATGTCATCCATATAATGATAAATCAACAATCTCTTAAACTTTTGTCTAGTAGTTGTTAACGCTTTATCTATGTATATTTGACATATAGTAGGACTGTTAGCCATACCTTGAGGCAACACGGTCCATTCGAATCTCTGGTCAGGCTGAGTGTGATTAAGAGAGGGCAAAGTAAAAGCAAATCTCCAACAATCATTTTTGTGTAAGGGTATAGAGAAAAAGCAATCTTTTAAATCCAGAATAATAGTAGGCCAATTTTTTGGTAGCGCAGTGACAAGAGGGAGTCCACATTGGATGGGTCCCATAGGGTACATTTGTTCGTTTATGGCTCTTAAATCATGTAATAACCTCCATTTTCCTGATTTTTTCTTTGTTAAGAATATTGGAGTATTCCAAGGAGAGGTAGAATGTTGTAAATGACCTGCTTGTACCTGCTCTTGTACTAACTTATGAGCTGCCTCTAGCTTCTCTTTTGTTAGGGGCCACTGTGGAATCCAGCGAGGCTTATCATCTTTCCATATTATAGGGATTGATGGTTTATCAGTGGCCCCTAGGAAAAACCCAATCCATGAGAATCATTTTTTGGTGGAAGTAAAGACAGTGGTTGGGTAGATCCTTGACTATGTCTTCCTAATCCTTTTTTATCATCATAGTTCATATTTTGTAACATATTTCTTACAGGAGTCCCTTGGTAAGTCTGATCAGTGGTAAGTTTCATATCCATTTGCTGCAGGACGTCTCGTCCCCATAGGCTAATAGGAACATTACAGACATATGGCTGAAATATTCCTGTGTGTCCCTCTGTATCTTTCCACGATAATGAGGAAGCACTTTGATTGGGGCTTTCTGCTACTCCTAAGCCTCTCAAGCTCTGAGCTGCTGTGATCATTGGCCAGTGCTTTGGCCAGACCATTGCGCTAATAATACTTTTGTCTGCTCCCGTATCTAATAAACCTGTAAATTCCATATTTCCCACTTTTAATTTTAGGAGGGGCCTCTGTCCCATATCCATAGTAAGGTTTATTAAAGTGGTTCCTGTTGATCCAAAACCTCCTTGTCTTTTATTTGTATTTTTACTGGGCCACAAAGAATGTCGACTGGGCAATATAAGCATTTGTGCAATGCGATCCCCTGGAGAGATGACCGTAATTCCTTTTGGTGAAGAGACCAAGGCTTTTATTTGTCCAGTGAAATCAGGATCAATAACCCCTGGGTGTACTATAAGTCCTTTTAGTGTTGAGGAACCTCTACCTAGTAATAGTCCTACACTGTTCTGTGGGATTTTTTCATGCCAATCAGTATCAATCATCTGCACCCCCATATCTGGGGTTAGTATGAGTCTGGAGGTGGCACAGATGTCCAATCCGGCACTTCCGGAGGTGGCTCTGCGCTCCCCTTCTCTGTGGGAGGATACCACCGTCGGGGAACTTGTTGAATTACCCCGTATATTTATTGCGGGCCCCGGGGAGGGCCCTGCCTCCCATTTTTTTGAAGTTTAGAATTCAACCCTAGGAAATTGTCCTCCCTATCTCTAATAGACTGACAGGCACTATTCCAATTACTTCCTCTTCTGCATCTTGGACATAGCCCAGGTCCAGTTCCCAGGTTATTCATTGTATAGATGTTCCCACCTTGGGCAAAGGGTGGCCTTTTGTTTGGACAAGTGGCTTTTAGATGTCCCTTCTGTCCACACACAAAACATGATCCTAAAGACTCTTTATTAGTTCTTGAAGGGAACCTCCCCTGGGCTTGTGCAAATGCGGCAGACAACAAGGTGGTTTGTCTGTCTATGGCTGCTACAAAGGCACTGCTCTGCGCCGAAGTATCATTTACATCTCTACACACTTTTAAGTAGGTGGACAAGTCTTTGTTTCTCCATGGTCTTATGGCCTCCCTACACCATTTCTTAGCTTGTTCGTAAGCCAATTGTTTTACTAGGGGCATGCTTGCTCTGCATCTCCGAAGATGCGTGATGCTGTCTGAATTAGCCTATCGACGAAGTCCACGTAGGGCTCACTACTCCCTTGAGTTACCTTTGACAACTGGCCCTGCAAATCTCCTGCTCCTTGTAATGTTTTCCAGGCCTTGGTTGCAGCCACGGCAATTTGCGCATAGACTGCTGGATGATAATTAAGCTGTGCCTGAAGGGTTTCATAAGGTCCTACGCCCATAAGCATGTCCCTATCGACTTGGGGATTCCCCGCTGCTGCATTTCGGCGGGCGGTATCCGTAGATATTTCTTGCCATGATGTTTTCCACATAAGGTACTGTCCCCCAGACAGAGCGGCCCTAGCAAGATTAGTCCAGTCCTGAGGCACTAAGTTTAATGATGTCAAGGTATCTACTAAGGCTATAGTAAAAGCTGACTGAGGACCATATGTGCTAACTGCTTCTTTTAACTGTTTCACTATTTTGAAGTCTAAGGGTTGATGGAATCTTTGATTTTGAGCATCCTCAAAAACAGGATATGCTACAGATCCAAGATAACTCCATTCTGAGCATAATCCGAAACCGGACGCTTCATGAGGGGGTTCCCTATTTATGGGAGGTGCACTAGGCAACACGGGCACTAAAGGGGGCTTTTCATCTAGTCTTAATCTTTGTACTCTTTTTTCCAGTTCCTCTCCTGATAATTCCCCTTCTGATAGTTCCTCATCTGAATTAGTTCCTTTTTCTGAATTTTGAGAAAGATATGAGCGTTCCTCTTTTATTTCTTCCAAAACCTGTCTTCCCTCAGCTAAAGGCTCGGTGAGTGAAGGTTTTTTGTTTTTATCTTGCAGACAGGATTTAATAAGAGACCAAATAGCCATAGTGCCTACTGGCAAAGGGTTTTGCCTATCCGCTATACGAAGGTCCTTCCCCAGCTGTTCCCACTGTAGGGTATTCAAAAGGCCCTCATCCAAAAACCAAGGGGAAACCCTTTCCACAGTATCGAAAAATACTTTAGCTGTTTTTTCCTTTAATGGCGTCCCATGGTTTTTTAATAGCTCCCTGAGGGGTTGCTGCATTCTGAATTTAGACGTTTCAGACCCCATTGTTACTAATTTGAATAGCTTCAGTTATGGTAGTTACAATAACAAACACTGGCCTAGCTGCCAGGAGCAACGAGATTACTGAAAGGAAAACTATCAAGTGTGCCTTAGAATTTTTATAGCGGCTTTTCACGTACTACCTACACCCTAATTGAACCGCTTCAAGTGTGTTTCTACTTTCACTTTAATTGGACCGTGTTCCACGCGTCAGGACCGCTGATGGCGTATCCCGATACCTTTTAACTTTTTTATAACCGGTTTAACTTATTAAAAAAAATTTTTTTAGATATCTTACCTTGTTTTCTTTATAAGGTTTTCATCTTCCCGGGTTTCGGCACCAGTTATCGTGTTCCCTCTGGCCGCAGAGAGAGACACGACAAACGTCTGAAGCTTTGGAAGTTTATTATGCACAGTCCCTCTCCTACACTTCTCTTACTCCCAGCTTCTGCGCACTCCCAGCTTCTCTTCTCTCAGCTTCTTCTTACTCCCAGCTTCCAGCTTCTCCTCTCAGCTTCTTCTCTCAGCTTCCTCCTTACTCCCTGCTTCTGCGCACCCCCAGCTTCTTCTGCACTCTGCTTCTCTCTACTCTCCCACCCACCAGGCTTATATACACTTCAACCAATCAGGGGAGAGCACACGAGGTAAACGTGCGGACAGCTGCAGGCATAGAATAGGTACACGAGGGGGGGCATGCTCTAATCACATCGTTAACTAGCCAATCATTGGAATTCGCTGGTTGTTTACTGTATAGCTGGCCGCTTTTGGCTCAGCGTCAGGCGCCATCTTGACCGTGCCCAAGGCTGGGGGTCCTGGAAACCCCGACAACACTTAGGTTCTAATATACTACAGAAGTTACACACATGACTGATAGGTAATGTATACATCCCATGGACATTATATGAGTAATTATATCCAATTGTTCTTATACTAGGTCCACTCTCTTGTTGACAAGTAGAATTCCAGTTCATAATTGTTGATTGATCTCTGATTTAGTGTTCAGTGCTGTAGCAGTAGCTTCTGATAAGCTATTAACAATTTCTGCTGTAGGAATCACCGTAGCTAGGGCAGCAGCAGCAGTTGCAGCAGCAGCTGAAACAGCAATTGCAGTGACCACAGCAGCAGTTATGCCAAAATCTCTTTTTGGTCTTAGTGAAACAGTCAATTCCTCTTCCTGGATTTGTACTGGCAAAGGAAGGTATGTAGGGATGTGCATTATGAGGGCCAAAGGGAAGATGGTCACGTTCCAGCATTCTGAAAGAAAACAATCTGTCTTTTGGCAGGTAAGATGACTACCATTGGTTGAGGCATTGGATACAAGAAACATGAAAAGAGGTCTAACACATACAGGTGTAGGGGAGAAACGAACATTTGGTGAACACTCTCTAATTTAAACTGTCATTTCAAAGGTTTCTGACCTGTTTCATTTGTAGGAGCAGTTCACTAAAACTCCTCCCAAAATTATAGACATAGCTGATATATCAGTGCACACACCCATTGTGATACAGAAGAGCCAAGCCTCAAAGGGATCAGGGGTAAAAACCTGCGTAGGGTTTTATTTTGTAAAGTTATATCCTGAAAAGGTAGCATTTCTGTAAGTAACAAAATTAGGAGTGAAGGTAAATGACTTTGATTTGTCAAAATACACAGGTTTAGTTTTAGACTGACAACCTTTCCACTCAGGTGGCCAGGTTCTAAAACTAGAACATCTAGGTGCCCAGCGTGGCTGCATAGGTACAGAGGCATTTCCTTTGGGATGAAGCAAAGGGACAGTTCCCTGGAGAATGGTAACATTGCCTACATTAGACATAATTAAATGGTAGAAAATTTCCTAGTGTTTGATTGCTTAGAAAAATGCAATTGAGAGGGTTGAGTGAGAAGTTATACCTGAGATGAAAGCAGAGAGAACCTGCTAAGTCATAGGAGCCATTTGGGAAGGGTGCTAAGTCAGGAGAAAAGAGTACAGTAGGTAACCCTAATGTGGAATTAGTGGTAAGAATAGGAGGATATAGATTGGAAGAGTTAGTAAGGGGCAAAGGGCAAGGCCATGCCTTCACTATCCCCCATATGTAATGCACGGCTCCTCCATTAACATGGTGAGGGATCATCAACAACAGCAGTTGGAGAAACTTCCACATCTTCTTGTTGTTCTTGATTTTCTTTTGAGAAAGCCTTGACTAATTTTTCAGGCACCCAAATTGGCGATTGTGCATCCTGTGGGAAAACACAAACAGATCCTCTGGTCCAGATTAATGCCAGATCCGGGCCTTTTCATTGTCCCAATAGAATGTCCTTCCAGAGTACTTGAGGTACATGTTTTTTATTAGGCTCTGAATGACAGTCAGCAGCCAATCGGCCCTCAGAATTGAGATTTAAAAAATTTTAAATGAACAAGGCAACAGATAATTTGTCTTTTGGAGATCTGTATGATGCTCCTATTCCCCTTTTTTGTTTATAAAGCATGTTTTTAAGTGTTAAATGGGCACGTGCAACAATGCTTTGTCCAGTAGGATTATAGCAAATTCCTGTGACATGTTGAATACCAAAGGTGGAACAAAATTGTTTAAAGGCCTGGGGTGTATATCCAGGACCATTATCTGTTTTAATTTGTTTGGGGACCCCTAGGATGGAGAAAGAATGTAAACAGTGTGTTATTACATCTTTGTTTTTTTTCTCCAGTGTGAGCAGAGGCCATAATAAATCCTGAAAAGGTATCTATTGACACATGGATGAATTGTAGTTTTCCAAATTCTAAATAATGAGTTACAACCATTTGCCAAATATGATTGGACTGAAGTCCTTTTGAATCTACTCCTAATGAGGGGTTAGGAATAAGTGTAACACATTTAGCACAAGACTTGACTATGTCCCGAGCTGTGCCTTAATAATTTTGCAGCATGTACATAGAAGAGAAGCATTTATGTGAAATTTGGAATGAAAAGCTTTTTCATTTTCAAGTGTATTAAAGATGTGTGGATCTCTGGTGGTCGTGTCTGTTAAGTCATTTTGTAAGCTTAAAGGACCTGAAAGGCCAGTATTAGCCCGGACATGCCCAATAAAAAAAAAAAAAAGGGGGGGCTTTTTCAATCCCAAATAAGTTTTTGTAAGATTGTAAGTACTTAGTGATGGTGGAAGTGAGGGAGAACAGACCAGTTAATTCTAAATTTTGAATAGCATTAACAACATATTTGCTATCAGAGAATATGTTAAAAGACTCATGGTGGGTTTTGAATACTTCTATATCTACTAATAGTTCTGCTTGTTGTGGAGATAGAGTATTAAACAGCAATGTTTCTGTAACTTTATTTATAGTAATAGCACCCATATCATTTTTTGATCCATCATTAAATATAAGGGTAACTCCTATAATAGGTTCTTTTCAGGTGACTTTGGGGAAAATTATAGAATGTTGACTACAAACTTGGAGAAGAGGATCAGATGGCAAATGATTGTCAAACACAGCAGAAGTACTAGTAAAGATTATATAGCCCATAAATTTGAATTATTAATAAGATATTGTATCTGATCAGTAGTATAAGGAGTAGTTATTGTCCAGGGATGTGACCCAAAGGTGGAAAGGGATAGTTTTAACACCCTAAGGATTAATTCTGCCACAGATTCAGTAAACAAGGATAAGACCTTGTTAGGGGCATAATTCATGTGAACCCATAGAATAGGACCTTTTTGCCAAAACACTCCTGTGGTTAACTTATTTGTGGCCAAGACAATGAATGATAAAGGCTTAGCTAGGTCAATACGATCAAGATGAACCTTTTTCATAGCTGCTTTAACAAGCTTGAGAGTTGTTCAAGCCTTAGGGGTAAGCACCCACTTAGAAAGGGTATCAGAATCACCTTTAAGAATGTCAAACAGGGGACCCAAACTTGAGGTGGGTAAGTGAACGTAAAGAGGCATTTTTTCATTTTGTTTATGGAGGTCATTTCCCAAATGCTCCCACTGAGGGACAGTTAGGAGCCCTTACTGTCTAAGAACCAAGGACAGGCTTCTTCTATAGTTTTCAAGAACATCTGCGCAGTTTTAGACTTTAACAGAGTTCCATTTTCTCTTAACAATGCCTTAAGAGAGCCTTCCATGCGAATCTGTGAAGTTTCCAATCCCATGGTTATAGCTTAATATGGCCTCTCTGATCGCCACAACAACAACAAACAATAACCAAGCAAATAAAAGCAGTAGAAATATTAACACAACTAACACCTTAAACACATTCATTTACTGTAAAACATCATTTTCTGTCTCTTGGGACAGTCTTCTGTTAATTTCCTTCACTAGGGAAACCTTCCATTAGTACCTTAAGGCCACTGTTTCCTCGAATAGGGAAACCTGCTAGTTAACTATGCTAGTGAAACTGTCTTTCTCATTTACCCTGGTACTGATAACGCCAAGGTCGTGAGTTCAAGTCCTGTGCGGGCCACCAAATGTTGCCATCCAGTGGGACATAAGGAGCACATGCTTTTTATTGAGTGGGAAAAAAAAGGAGCTTTATTAGGAAGAACACCAACTTATATCTTGTAGACAAACCAATAGGATGTCTGTTGTCAGGGGGAAGTAAGCCTGAACTCATCTGCATTGGTGGTTGGTACAATAGTCTGTTCCACGTGGTCAATATATTTAGCTTCCTGTTTACATCAAGAGACAAACTCCACACCTGCTGGCAAAGTGCCAGCCACCATATTTGTGAAGAATAATGTGGCACAACCCCGGGTGTTGCCCACCACACTGAGGGGCCTGGGTGAATATTCAGAGCACTCCTACCTCCAAGGGGCTGAAAAGCCAGGGTAGGGAAGGTGCCAGGCAGTGATGGAAGGCACTCCTACCTCCAAGGGACTGAAAAGTCAGGGTAGGGAAGATGCCAGGCAGTGATGGAAGGCAGGAGCTGATGGGTGGACCTGGCTCCCCATCTTTCTAGCTCAACATCAAGCAAACAGAGGGGGACAGCTCACAGACTTACAGACAATCACCCATGCTGAAAACACACTGACCTGCAGCAGGAGGGTCTGCAGCCTCTGAGAAGCCAAGTGATCTCTGCAGGATCAAAGATCTCTTTCCCGCACCCTGCAGCTGCCTACTGCCTACCTTCAACAGGACCCTCACATCCCACTGGCTCTCCTTCCCTCAACTCCTCCACTCTCAAGTTGAAGACCAGGAGGGAGAGAAATCTTTTTTTTAACTTTCACCCACCCAAGGATGTCCTCTCAGTTGCAAACTCTAACTCCTGAGTGTGTGTGTGTGTGTGTGTGTGTGTGTGTGTGTGTGTGTGTGTTTCTTAATGGAAGGCACATCAATCCTTAAACTTTCAACTTACATTATTTTATAGGCTATTTTTTAAAATACATTATTCTAAACACAACACACACTACTTTAACCTGGATATTTTATTTAATTTCCAAACATGAAGTGTTGACATAAAATTTTAAAAACCAAAATATGTATCTCAATCATGAAGTCCATCTTTAAAATGTTAGTTAGGCTACTACACTTACTTTGCACCTCTAGGCCTCAGCTATATCAACAAAGCACCAACTCCTTGGCCCCCAGCCAAACAGGACCTTGGCTCACATCCACCCATTTGATCTACTGCCTCAGTAGGTTTTAATAAGGAGAGTAGAATTCAACACTCTGGTCACAATGTACATTTAAGTGCCCTGACAGGTTTTCTCTCCATAAAAACCTGAAAAAAAATCTTCAAAAATAAACTCTCAGTCTGGACTATTACATATTCCTTTCTATTTGAGAATATATTTGATGAACCAAGATTAGCAGAAACTCATACTTAATTAGAAGCAAATTTTAACAAACCCAGTATTAAAAGTAAGTAAGCATTAGTGATCAAAGAAAAAGGAAGAAAAAAATATATATATACATATACGCATTGAAATTTCCTAATTTTGGGTTAAGAGAAAAAAAATCTAAAAATGGTTACAAACTGAGAAAAGCCCTTGTGATATTTGTATGCACAATCCTTAAGTCTCCTCAGAGGTATCTCACAGCCTAAAATGCAATTAGCAATTTTTCAGCAAGGTCCCTCTTTGGAATAGCAACCTGGAGGACAAGCATGTCTAAGAAGCACTTCCCAAGTGCTTTGTCTGGTGTGCCACACAAGTCATAAATAACACCCAGCAAAGAGCTGCTTGCTAATTTCATGTACATTTGAAACCCAAGTAATCATAAATTCAGTCAACAGTCACATCTTGAAACTATTTATGTTTTAAAGGAGAAACGCAGAAAGTTCCAAAAAAGAAAGCAACAGTGGTGCTAGCCCTCCCTCCCACTTATGTGTGGACTATCAATGTATATTAACTGGGCATGCAATCATATTTATTGTCACTTTTATTCATGTCATGTCCTTGCTTATATGGTTTAGATATGAATTATTCACTGTTTCACTCCTTGTTGTAAGAAATAAATAAAAAAGGAGGATGGCAGGTATTTTGTGCTGCTTTAAAGCAAGAAGGAGTCAGCACCCAGCAAGAACTCGGGCTTCATGTGACCAGCACAGCTCATCCCTGTGCTCTGGTTTCAGACTGCCTTTCAAACTCTTTTTTCTTACAAGGGAGAGATTTAGCCACTTTGGAAAATTAAGGATTAAAGTAAACAAACAAGAGGAGATTTCTAAATGTCCTTCCCAGGGCACCTGCTATTTAAGAACACCTCTGATTGATGACTGCTATTTTTTAATTGTTGCTTTAAAATTTTAAATCCCTCCTGAGGTGTGCTATAAGTGTGTTAGTCCATGATATGTGGCCTAGGAAGTAGAATGGCAACAGTCAGTGGTCTCCAGGCAGGGCGCTCTACTTTTATCCCACTAGGAAATCACAGGCCAAACACTGAGAGGAGATGTTGGGAGGTGTTCCCACAAAGGTATCTGACAACATTCTCTTGACATCCTGTAGCCTGACACTTCATGTAATTATAAGTAAAAGTGAAAAAAAGATAAGAAACTTTAAACTGTTCCAACTCGGCCCAAATCTACAAAATAAATTGGGGTTTTAACTATGGGTCAAAACAAATTCTTTTGGGAAATGGACACTTTCCTATTTTTCCCTAAAGACACACCATTCTCCAAATTTTCCTTCACAACCTGTGTTTTAGTCCCAATTTCCAAAAGGGTGGGGAGAGAGTTAAGAAAAATAAACATGTAGTACTTGAAAACAACTGTCAAAGAAACTTGATTTCATTTTTTACAGAAAGCAGAACTAGGACTTGCTATTAGGGTATGTGGTCGATCTTGACTGTACTTTCATTCTGAAATTTTTAATATTTAAATAAGATGTTCATGAGTGCAGGTTAAGTGATTCAATTGGCTGAAGAAAATGCCAAAATATTAGATTCTCATTCCTACCTGTTTTCTCTTTGATTTCACACAACACATTAAACAAGGCAGGCTTCATTCTGTGGCAGTTTAAAGCATGTTTTCTGTAAGAAAAAACAACATGATAGCTTAGGCAAACTCTCAAGACCAAACTACTGTGAATGCACAGGGGAATCTGAGCATTTAGCCAAAATTATATACCAAGTACAACTCTGCGGCACTTTTCACTTATTTTTTTGATGTAATATACGAAGACCTGCAACAGAAAAAGAAATAATGCTAATTAGCAGTGAGATAATAGGGGTTTAACTACAGAACTAACCTAAATTATGTCCATTTAGGGAATTTTTAAGAGCAGTTTAATCAAAGTGGAATATTGAAACAAATAATCCTATACAGGATAGCGAATGCAGCAAAGTCAAATGCACAGGTTAACACTTTTGCAAAATCCATGCAATGACCTCAGCCTAGAAGCTGTCTTCTTCTCTGCATGTGTGTGCTCAAACTTAATTCATCCATGTGTTCGAATTCATTCCACAGATGCCCCTGTATTCTCATAATCACAAAATGCCTGAAAGATCTTCTGAGCAGAGCTGTCAATTTACAAAATTTCAGTCCCCAAGTTAAAGAGTATGGAAAGGCACTGCCCAGAGGCAAACATGCCCATATGGGGTAAAATCATTTCTCTGTGCTCACATTATGCCTCTTGTGCATACACCACTTATTTGCGGTGTTGAAATTTAATTATTTACAATTAGGATCTTCCACCCATTGGGGAAAAAATAAATACAATTTTGCCTTTTAGATTAGAGATTGACCTGGTTCTTGTGTTTGAATATTTGTACTCAGAATTCTCTTGAAGAAGAAAACAATACCTTCCCTCTACTTTATCATGGAATCACTTAGCACAATGATAGTGCTTTGGAAACAAAATACTGATCATACTGATCTTATCAGCTCTCAGTCAAGGGAATTCTGTTTGCTAATTTAAATTATGTGTAAAGATAACTAGAAACCCCTAGCATTTAAAGCACATGCAATTTTTTAAATTCCCTTTGAAAGTTAAAAAAAAAAAAAACCCACACACAAACACAACCTGGAGAAGAGCAGGTTACAAGCATACTCTATACACCTTACAGCAGAGGAGTAGGGCTGGGGAGATAGCTCAGTTGGTAAATGCTTACCTTGCAAGCACGAAGCCTTGGGTTGGATCCCCAGTACTGCAAAAAACAGAAACAACAAAAACAACAACAACAACAACAAAAAACAGAGGAGTAGCAAACTCACAATACATTGCATCTAAAACGGTAATGGCTTACTTTGGAATCAACAAATGTACACTAGAAAGGAAAGAGAAAAAGGAAAGTAAGGACACTTCATGTGCAAGTGGAGTTATATTGTGCAACCAAGCAGAAAGCTTAGTCGCGATTAAGTCAGTTTTCATGTGGGGTGAAAAGAGATGGGAAATGCTAATGTATTTTGATCTTCCTGAGTCTTTAAAAATAGTTTTCACTAATTGTATTCTTATGCATAAGCCCAAATGCAAACAAAAATATCCACAGAGTTATATGGAAATAATGCATTTCCACCTTACGTATGTGAGATTATAGAGGGACACCTGAAGATTTCCCTGTCCCCAAATTGTATCTGGTCTCTCAACTTTTAGGCCAATGAAGGGGGAACCTGCTGAGAGCTGTTTGTCCTCAGTTTCACAAAAAAGAGGGACTGAATCTCGGTAAAGTAGTGAGTGTCTGCTTGGACTGACCTTCCACTTCACCAACTTGTTAATTAGTCAGTTTACTCTTATGTCTGAGTGTATTTTTCTGGAACAATGTAATAGAGAAATCTGTTGCAATTCAAAAGAGGATTGCCACTGCAAAATATTCCACTTGCCAAACCTATTAGCTTTTCTTTAAATAATAAAATTTTAAAAAGCACTAAAAATTTAAAAAAGGCTTTCCTCTATTAAAAAATAGTCTTTAACACTCCCAAGTTTCCAATCACCCATGAATTTTAGTCCTCTTTGTAAGGGGGGAAAATGCAGCTCAGTTTGGGACCCGCAGCTGCGTGATCCCGCTGGGCTGCCCCTCACTCACTTCTCTCAGTTATGGTTCGCTGATAACTCCCAGAAAGAATGCTCTGCAGACAGATCTCACACAAGAGACCTTTATTTATGCAGATGATAAATACGTCCGCTCAAGGGAAAAGAAAGAAAAGAGAAAAAGATGGCACTGGGCTTCTCCCAGATACTGGAATCTTGCAGGCTGCAAGGAACCAATAGCCTTTCAGGACATAATGTGGGAATGGCGACGTCATAAGCCAGAAGTTCCTGTAATGGAGAGATTGGCGGAATGCAGATTGATAGGTGGTGGGGAGACTGGAAGCAGCTTTATCTTACATTCCCCCATTTTTGATTTTATAAAAAAATATTTGGGGGTATATGGATGAAGGTCAGTCTTCTGTAATAACTTCCTGCTGAGTGTGAATGTAGAGCTGATTCAGGGGAGAGATATTATGGTGGCAGGAAGAGTTGGGGACTTCATAGTTACTCTGGGGGCACACCTGTAGCTGGGCTCTGATAAGATCCTGATATTTTCTGTAATACAAGCTGATTAGTTGACATGGAAGTAAAAGACAGGGTGTTCCCCCTTTTGGCTGGCATTCTATTGGAAAAAATTCAGTGGTTAGAAAAATTACAAACAGGAATCTAGTCCTCATGGCTGGGCGTGGTTGTCTGGTGCTTCTGCTGCCTGGTTCCCAACTTCTGGAATGGGAGAAAGGGTGGAAGGCTTCATGATCTTCAGTCTGAGATGAAGGGTTCCCACAGGAGTGGCTGAGTATCAGTTGGAAGAAGCCTGTGGATTAGGAACTGGAGAGGGGTTAGCATTTGACCAGAGGTGAGGACTGTCTAGGAATCCCTGTGGGAGAAATGTTCAGGTTATCTGAGAAGAAACTCGAGTGAAAGGGTCAGTCCAAGTAAAAGCAAAGAGATCCTATGAATCAGGGTGAAGTGGGACAGTAAATAATGCATTCTTCAAATCTAGCACTGAAAAGTATGTGGTGGAAGAAGGGATAGAAGAAAGCAGAGTGTACGGATTGGACACAGTGGGAAAGATGGGGACCACTGCTGAGTTAATGATGCAGAGGTCCTGTACTAGACAGTAAGATCCATTAAGTTTCCTAACAGCCAGGATGAGAGTGTTATAAGGTGAGTTAGCAGGGCGCAGGAAGCCTCTCTGCCTGAAATCCTGGATGATTGGTTGAAGTCCTATAAAGTTCCTTCAGGGAAGGGGATATTGGGTCTGGGCTGGGTAGGAGGTTGGGTCCTTTAGATGAATGAGTACAGGTGAACATTTAGCTACAGAGGGTGTATGGGTGTCCCAGACCTTGGGGTCAACCAGGGAGGGAGGAAGAGGATATGAGGACTCTGAGCTGTTAAGGAGAGGAATAGCAGAGGAGTCTTGGCTAAGGCGCATGGTGGGTGAGAAGGAAATAGAGGCACCCAATTTGGTTAGGATGTCCCTTCCCAGAAGGGGAATGGGACATGGGGGAATTATTAAAAAGAATGAGTACAGTCAATTTGTTCTATATAGCAACTTATTGGAGGGGTTTGTAAGGGGTTATATGGTTTTCCCTCTACCCCGACAATAGAGGATTTGGCAGGGGAAGTGGGTCCCCAAAACTCCCGCAGCACTGAGAAGGTGGCTCCAGTGTCTATAAGGAAAGGGATCTGCCTGCCTGCCACCGTAAGGGTCACCCGGGGCTCCTGAGCGGTGATGGTCATCAGGTGCAGAAGTCCTGGGCCCCTTCATTCGTCCATTGCCAATTCCACCAATTTGCTGGAGGGAGGGGCCAAGTGTGACCTGGCACTTCTCTGAGCACCAGGGCAATCCATTGCCTAATGTCCCAGTTGGTAGCATACATGGACGGGGGTGCTGCCAGGAGTTGGGGCAGGTTCGTGCCCAGTGGCTCTCTTGCCCGCACTTGAGGCATGAGGCTGGAGGTCTTCTGGGAGCTTGGGCACCCCTAGCGGTGGACAGTTGGGCAGGTCTAGCTGGCTGAAAGGCTTTGGCCAGCATTTGGTATTTTAATTTTTGTTTTTTTTTCTTCCCTTCCATTATAAACCTTGAATGCGCCTGCTAGAACCTGTGGCTGTGGGGTAAGGGGCCCCCTATCCAATTGCCTTAATTTAACCTTTATGTCAGGGTAACTTTGGGAAAGTAATAAGTCATAAGTAGCTGCCATCCCTCTGGAGTTTCAGGATCCTGGTTAGTGTACTTGAGCATGGCTTCTGTAAGGCAACTTAGAAATGCTGACAGGTTTTCATCTCTGTATAGTTCCATAGGGGCTCCCTATCTGGTACTGCTTCAGCCCCAATGGGATGGGTTGGGGCCGATTGATGAATCTCATCTGCATAATTGCACACCTTTTCTAAACTCTTCTGTGCTTCTCAGGGGTTAGGGTTTTGGACATGATCATGTAAATGTCATGCCAGGTAAGGTTATAGGACTGGGTAAAGTACTGAAATTCCTTAATGAAGGTTGCAGGGTTGTGAGGCAGAGCCTTATTTTAAGTAATGTGGGGATTTTCAGTGAGGGGCAAAGGAGCATAAGAAAATAAAGGTTTATAAACACCCTATTGATGACAGGTCCTGTAATAGAACATTAAATGATAGGTTTACCATTACAGACAAGTTTAATTTGGAGAATAGGAGCTTGATGAATTTTCTGCTTTAAAGACTTATATACCTGGAAAATATGAACACATTTAAAATAAAAAGAACAATGTTTTTAAGTATGTTACTCCATGGAATAACTTTATAAATTAATTAGATGTCTCTAACAAACACTTCTGAGTAATCCCATACATGTCACTTGTTGTAGAAAAACCAAGATATCAGACAAGTGTACCAACAGTATTTGTTGTCTCTTTCCTGTGGAAGAAAAGTCCTAGAAAAATTGATGTTAAATATTTTATAAACATTAATATTTTATTGGTGTGACCACCTAGAGACTTGTGAGTTAATTTTAGGGACAGTTTACTTCTATTAGTTTACCCAATTTAAATTGAACCTCTTTAAATCATGTGAATTAAAATATTTGGATCCATTTTTAAATTTTTAATTTTTATGTGCACTTATATTTAACACAAAAGCAAATGCCTTGTAATATTTATCTTCATTGCAATGTAATGGATGTTCAAAAATAACTCTAGAGTTGGATAAAAAGAACTGATCAGAAATCATTAACTTAGGTATGTAGGATCAAAATTGTGAGCTCAAAAATATAGCATTTAAGAAAAACAAAAGTCCTAGAAGAAAAATGATAATGGTTATTAATTAAAGCATGAGAAAATGAGAAGGAAAGAAAAGTTGAAAGGGAGATAAGTATTCTGAGTTGTAGCCCAGGAGAAATTTAAAATGGACACTTTTTTTTTTCTTGGGTCTGAAACTGGTCTCCCATGGCTGCCTTTCTTCATTTACATTTCAATGTAACCCTTGACTGGGATCTGAATCTAAAAGGGGCTTCTGCAGTAGAAGGCCTGTAAGGAGATGACTCATCAGCTGGATCAAACTCAGAAGAGAAAGAAGGGTTAAAAGGGGGAGGGGAAGTCAAGAGAACGTGTTCAGATTTTTGAGGAGAGCAGAGATTAGGTTTAGCATGAAAGAAAGGAAAAACAGGAAGGAGAAAATTCTCTTTCCATCGACCAGGTTGCTCACATATGTACTTAATTATACCTAGTATAATGCTAGAATTTAGGGTGTCATAAATAGATCATTCTGATTTACTATCTAAAGGACAGTTTAGCTCTAAATCAGGGAACAGGTGAAGGTATTTGAGACTGTTTAAACATCTCAGGGGCAAGTTTGCTGGGGTGGAAGCTGTTGAGAGCAGGGTGATAACTGTGCTGCTAACTGTCTCAATCACCCAGATGCAGGCAATACAGGACAAACAGTGCTGCTGGGCCCCTGTGCTTACCAAGGTTGTTAAGAGATATTTGTCCGAGGAATGTGCGGTTGCCTGGAGACCTTATCTGTGAAGGACAGGAGCGGGGCCTAGCCCCGACTCATCTCCTGCATAGTTCACCCCTTCCCTCCTCCCTTCTTCCACTAGGACCGTTCAGTTCTGGTGGGACCCAATGAGAATCAAATAGATTGGCAGGACCCAACCAGAGGAGGACTAATGTTTAGCTAATCAAATGTTAACCAATTAAAAGAACACTGTAAAACTGCTTGCCTTTCATTATAAAAACCCTGCTAACGAGGGCTTGGGGCCTCTCTTAACGTCACCGGTTAAGGATGCAGAGGACCAGGCTCGAGCTTACTAATAAATGACTCTTTGTTGCTTGCATTGATCGTGGTCTCTGGTGGTCTTTGTGGGGTCTCGAGCCTTTGGGCACAACAGAAGCCCTGGATCCCATGGTGAAGACTGAGATCCACCTAGCTAGTGATTTAATGGCATCCCACAATGCTAGGCAATGAGGAGATTAGTACACAGTCTGGTCGTCACCAGTAACCGGGTCTACCAGGCATTAGCTGAGAGTTTGAAGACCTGGCCAAGATTTCGAGCGAGATGAAAAAATATAAAATGAGCCCCAAACCCTGAGAATGAATCTCAGCTCCATAAAATAAGAAATCCACCCAGCAAATAGGACCACTATAGGGACCAAATGTAACTTTGAAAGTCATGGTTGGAGGCACCCCCACACCTCAGCAGTCTTGAGAGCCCTGGATAATATTCAATGGCCACTTCTCAGATCAGCTGAGATGTGTTTAAGTGGTCAGGGGACCTGCCTAAGGGAAACTCACCAATTTGGAGTCTGGTGTTGCATGTAGAAAACTGAGCATCCAGGTAAAAGGAAGGTGAGCCTCTACATGGACACTGGAGCTATCGGATGGGATTCCACTTACTTAGTCAGCGGAAAGACCCATCCCGGGTCTTGGCACCAATGTAAGAGGGGAAAATGCACCTCAGTTGGAGACCCATGGCTGCTCGATACCGCTGGGCTGCCCCTCGCTCGCTTCTCTCAGTTATGGTTCGCTGATAGCTCCCAGAAAGAATGCTCTGCAGACAGATCTCACGCAAGAGACCTTTATTTATGCGGACAATAAATACATCTGCTCAAGGGAAAAGAAAGGAAGAAAAGAGAAAAGATGGCACGCAGCTTCTCCCAGATATTGGAATCTCGTGGACTGCAAGGAACCAATAGCCTGTCAGGACATAACGTGGGAATGGCGGCGTAGTGAGCCAGAAATTCCTGTAATGGAGAGGTGGGCATAATGCAGATTGACGGTTGGTGGGGTGACTGGAAGCAACTTTATCTTACACTCTTGAGTTTACATGTCACATGTACGTGCAGCTATAACACTGTGTAATTCATAACATTCAAGTTTTTTCTGTTTCCTCTCATTTTCTCAACTCAAAATCCTGTTTTCCTTAGAAAAATTTACATATCATATTTTCTCCAGATAACTGAGCCACTTGAGTTATAGTAATTTTGTATATATGTTTAAAAGATTTTCAAAGCACACACACATAAAAATACTGTGGAGATTTAACAAAGCTGTGTAACTGCATAGGCATATGTGGTCATTAGATTTTTTAAATTTTTTGGAGTTCAGCCTTGAGCAAGATTTTAGTGGGCTACTACTTTATTTGTCTTATTTTGGAAGATAATTTCCCTAAATACTTGAGAAGAGAACGGTATGCCTGGTGGTGGGTTAAGTTTGGAGGGTACAGTTTATTATTTTTCTCTGATGAAGATCTTCATGTCCTATGATACTGGAATACCCAAAATTCACACTGCTTTCATTTACATTTAACGGCATCCTATGTAGTCCTGTGAAAAGAAGGGATGAAGGAGCAAGCTTGTTTTCTGTTTCCCCACCCTTTTTTAAAGGATGGTACATAACTGTGTCATGGAAGGTTAGTAAACCTACTCAAATTAGAAAACAATGAAGTTAAACTAAAAATTCAAGTCTCGTAAAACAAGCAAATATGCCTAAAAGCAAAACTATCTTTTTTTTCTTTCCATTAGCTTTTCTATAAACAGAATTAAGTGAATGTAAAATATTTTCTGCATAGTTGATAATTACTGACAAAGAAATGCCCTGTTTTTTCTTGTCTGCTTTTTTTGGATTGCGCAGGGGTGAGAAGGAAGAAAAGATAAAAATTAATTTTGGAAAAGTAAGTCAAGAAAGAAAATCAAACTCACTGAATTTGCTAGGGAGTCAGCAAAATTAGCAAATAGTGTTCTTGGAACATTTTATTCTGTAATGTTGATGCCAGAATTAAGGACAGGTAGTTAGTGTAGAAACAGGGGATTGGGTCAGATCAAGGAAATGAAACCATGAAGCCATCTGCCTCTGGAAGTTGGAGACTGCCCCTGGAAGAATGGAATGTCAAGGAATTCCAGAGCCCATTGATTACAAATTTACCTGCCTTTATCAAGGACTGCAAGCATGGAGTTGCTAATTAATGCCCCCTGGGCCCTTATCTGCCTGAATCACCTTGGCCCTCCCCATGCCCATGGCTTTTCACTTAATGCAAAACCAGGCCTAGTCTTGTAGGCAGGAAGGAGAGATAAGGGGGGAGAGAACTGGAGAACAAAAGAAAATTTAACCTATAAATGATGCAGAGTGGTCTCACTTCTGGGGACTTTAGAACATCAGCATGGTCCCTTTCTTCCTCCTAGGAGAAGTCTGTATTATTACCTTTAAATAAAACCTGCTTAATATGCTTGCCTTGGCATGCTTCTCTAGTGTTCAATCTTCAACATTAGAAGGAGCATAACTCATCACCATTAAATGGCGGTATCAGCAGCATATGCTTACAATGCTGACTGAACATAATTAAGGAAAAAATAATAAAACTGGAGTTGAGACTAAGGTAGATTTGATTCCCTGTTTAGCAAAATTTTCCAACACTCAGGTTCACCAAGTACAAAAGCCCAGAGCAAGACTTATCTCAGAGCATCTGTCTGTTCTATTTATGTAGCTCAAAATCTATGCATAATCTTACAAAATTATTGACTTCCTCTATAGATTTAATATGTAACTTCTCCTTAATTTATTTTCATGCCTGCAGCAGGGGGATTCCAAAAGGTCTTTCTTAAGTTTATAATATTAATTACAGTTACATTGAGAGTTACTGCAGAGAAAGCAGATTTTTAAATAAAAAACATCCATTCTAGGAAACAATGACATTATTTCCAAGAAATCTACACTGTACTTGAGTAATTGACTTCTTGGTGATTTCTCTGTGCTCATCTCCAAGCAGTAAAAGTTCTTTCCTTTGTTACCCAGATCACCCACTTTCCCATTCATAATGGAGTAAGAGTCATTTAACTGTTTGGGGGGAGGGTTTCCAGAATGAGATGCCAGCTTCCCCAGGCTCTGGGCATTTGGTTATGCTTCCTGGAGATTTTCTGTGAAAGCTAATCCCTTACCTCATTTGAAACATAATGACACATGAGGTGACCAGTTTAATTACAAGTTGCTCCAGGACTCCATAAACTCCAAAGGGTACATTTCAATTACAACCATGCTCAGCGGGAACTTCATGAGCAAACAACTTAATCCTTGTCTGGCACGCAGGAATTTTTAGGCTTTCTTCTCTATTCACAACACTTTTTTCCCATTCTCTGTCCTGTTGTTTATGCTGCTGTGACCCAGAGTGCCAGCTAATGATATCTTGAAGCTAACAGGACTTCAGGAGGGTGGTTGCAAGCTTTGGTTGATGGGAGTTTTGAAGCAGGCCATTTGGGCTGAGGAGGGAGCCTCATCCATGAAGCACAGAAAATGGGGTGCTGTCAACATTCAGACTGTCTCTGCAGCTGCAGCTCACCTTCTGCACTGTGGGAAGTTCCATAAGAAGATGGGACATTGTTAATGAGCCTGATTGCAAAATTAGGTTGAGGCAAGGTGGCCACACCTAAGATAAAGAACCTGCTGAGAGCTGGCTCAGAGGATATTTTCTGATGTGTCTGCTTCCTTCAGGACAAATGTCATTAGATGTGGGAAATTCTTAACATCACAAAATATTCCACCTAAGAGAACACCAGAGTGTAAGGAAAATCAGGAAACACCAGATTGCAGATCAACTCAACAAGTGTTTATAACTTAGTGAGACTCCATCTCACAATAAAGAAATGGGGATATGACTTAGTGGTTAAGCTCTGCTGGGTTCAGTTCCTGTCATCAAAAAAAGAAAAAAGGAACATCTTATATGAGATGTTGAATATTCTAATTTTTTCCTCTATAGTAATCATTTTATTTTATCTACATACACTCCTTATAATATCATGTTATATATCTTAAATTTACACAATAAAATTTAACATATAGGAAGCAATAATGGAGGGAAGAATAGAAGGAAGTTAGGACATTAGGAAATAAGGAAGGAAGGAAACAAGGAAGAAGCAAAGGAACAAAGGAAAGAGATGTATTTTATAGGTTAACTCTGAATTAGAACTCATGGTACAGAAAACTAAGTCAATGTCTTTGCTTCTCTCTAATTCCTACTGAAGTTTCTGTACAAAAAAAATATGATCAGAAAGTAAACTTGAAGTACAGCTACAGCATTCTCAGCTCAGGTCCTTTATTTCTCTGCCTATTCTTTGAGTGAGACTCTACCATTTCTACTCCACCTCCCCATTCTTACTTCTATGAAGGCCAAAGAGCTGGATTCAGCTATGAAGGAGGGACATGGCTTGTTTCTCACCCAAGAGAAATCAAATTGACACCCTGGTCCAGTGGACACTGGGTGTAGTCATTATATGCACAGATTGCTCTTGCTTCTAGAAACACACCCCTGTGGCCTCAGGCATCTCTGTTCTCACTTCTAAAACTGCCACTTACTACACATCAGTTTCTCAGGGTCAGTACTCAAGTCTGATTTCTCCTAAATATTCCCAGAACCTGGCACTATGTGCAGACCTGCTAGGTGCTGAGTTGGTATTTCTTGATCTCAGTACTACTGTCACTTTGGGTCATATTATTCTCTGTGGTAGGGATTGTCCTGCACATTTAGGATACTTAGCCATATTCATGGGCTCCCCCTTGTAGATGCCATTAGCACCTACATTGAGATTGTGACAACCAAATAATTTCCCAGAAACAGTCTGGTTGGAAAACCACTGAGCTAAATAAAGGTTAAATGAAAATAAAGATAGCCACCACAGTGTCTAAGCATTTATCTGCACCAACATTTCTTTTGAATTATAATTTACAGTGTTGTGTCCCAGGTCTGCTGAACCTGAACATCTTTGTAGGAAAAAGACATCAGGGTGAAGAGGAGTGATTCTGGGAAATGGATTACAGTATTTTCTTTTTTTATTTTTTGGTGCTGGAGATCGAACCCAGGGCCTTGTGCTTACAAGGCAAGCACTCTATCAACTGAGTTATATCCTCAGCCCTTGTATTACAGTATTTTTAAAAGGATCTTGTCTCAGGAGAATGAAGAAGAAGGATGACAAGTTAAAAACCAGTCTGGGCTACTTAGCAAGACCCTGTTTCAAAATAAAAAGAACTGGAGTGTATCTCAGTGCTAAAATGTCCTTAGGTTCAACCTACAGTACTGAAAATAAATTTTTAAAAAAGATCTCAGGAATTTATTAACATTTTTCTCATTGTGGTTGCTATATTCTTCAAGTTGCTTATTACAGGAGGAATGGGTGGTCACTGTCGGGGTGCCCGGGACCCCTGGCCCTAGGTGTGGTAAGGCTAAGATGGCGCTTGGCAGGCTGCCAGTATGGTTGGCTTTTGCACAAACAACTGACATCATTTTGAGGAAGTTCCAGGGATTGGTTGAGTTCCCTCGTGGACAGTGCATAATCACTGCATGTCTGCATTTACTGCCTGTATCTGTTCATGCTCTCCCCTCATGCTCAAATGCTGATTGGTTACAGTAATGTATATATTGGAGTGTAAGTTCCTCAAAAGAAGAGAACAAAGAAAGAACTGAGAGGAAGGGGGTGCGCACAATAAAAAGGCTGAAAAGAACCAGGTGTCATGTCTCTCTGCGGGCAGGGAGCGCGACAGGTGGTGCCGAAACCCAGGAGCCCTAAAAATAACTCTAGAGTAAGTATAAGGTAAGTATTTAATAAAGTAAATTAAACAGTAAAAAGGCCTTAAAAGTTCGCAGAACAGCGACTAGTTAAAGAAAGTTCGCGGTGCAGCGACTAGCCATAAAGGTTCACGGATCAGCGACTAAGGTTCACGGAACAGTGACTAGCCAAGGGGTTTTGTGTTATCTGTGTGTATGAAGTGATGGTAGATTTTCTGTGTAGTAAGTGTCTTTGTTACATCAATTGTGTGGCTTGTTTGTGTGCTTGGAGCTCTTAGTGCTGTAAGATTTAATCATAGGAACAGAACTGTCTAAGACTAGAATGCAACAGCCTCTTAGGGAGTTGCTAAAAAGTCATGGAACGCCACTAAAAGCAAAAACAGCTCGAACGTTCCTTGATACCATAGAGAAGGTCTCTCCGTGGTTTTTAAATGAGGGGCTATTAAATATTCCACAGTGGGAACATAATATAGTAGCCATAGTCCCCACAAGTATTGGGAGATAATTGTTTCATGATTTTCTGCATTCAAACCTAATCTGATTTCTCAACCAGAAAAAAAGGGTTAAAAAGTCCTGGGTGATCCTCCCTCCCCCCTGCCTGGCCTTGCCAAAGCCTGCATTGGAATGTAAACTGCAGCAGTCTCAGCGGGAAAGGGGGGGGGTAACCTGAAAAAAAGAAAAAAAAAAAGGGTGTCCGTTTTAAACTTCTACACAGAACTAACTTATTTTCTAGGATTCTTCGTTTGTTTTGTTTTTCTTTAATGCTGTATTTTTGAGCTCATAATTTTGATCCTGCATACCTAGGTTAATGGTTTTTTTTTCTTTTTGATCAGTTCTATTTTTTATTCAACTGAAGTTTTTGAACATCTGTTTCATTGCAATGAACATTTACCTATAAAGTTTCAAGGCCTTTGATTTTATGTTATTTGTATGTCGTGCTGTCTAATGTCATGTTTTGTCAAAACTGAGCGCTCTTAAAATTAAAATTTAAAAATGGATCCAAATACTTTTATTCATGTGATTTAAAAGGTTCAATTTAAATTGGGTAAACTAATGAAAGTAAAATGTCTTTAAAATAACTCACAAGTCTCTAGGTGGTCAAGCTAATAAAATATTGATGTTAATAAATGTCTAATATCAATTGCTTCTAGGACTTTTCTTCAGCAGGAAAGAGGCAACGGATCCTGTTCAGGACACTTGTCTGATATCTTGGTTTTTATAAAATAAATAAATTGGAGTTAACATGTATGGGATTACTCAAATGTGTTTGTAGAGACGTCTGGTTAATTTACAAAGTTAAAATGCTAATTGTTAAATAACATCAAGTACTTTTAACTCCTTAAATTACATGGGGTAACATACTTAAACATTATTGGTGTTTTCATAGGTTGGTAAATAAAAAGGGTTTACGATTACTTTGTGTCCTCACTAAACTAAAAACAAGGTTACTAAAAGTTATGTCCTAACAAGTAGAATTCTATATATAAAGGGTCCCAAAAGTTTCAACTGTGTTTCAATTAAGAGTACTATAAATAACAAAATATTTAATCTTATTAAAATAGAGTAATTTATCTAAATTCAAAAATTTCATAAGAGTTGTATCAAAATGTAAACAAAAGGGGTCAACAGATAGGAAAAAAAAATAAAAGGTTCCGGGTTTAAAAATATATTTAATAAAAAAAAAATGTTTCTGGATAAGAAAGTCTGTGTGTAATAAAGGGCAAGTTTCAACAAGTCTATGTGTAACTAAGTTGGTTGTATGTATGTAAAACAGCTAAAGCTATTTAAGGTTTTTCCTAAGGTGAAATACTAATGTTCTGATATAAGCCAAAGTTTAATCTATATGGTAAAATGACATGGTAAAATAACAAAGTTTTCTTAAAAACACTAATTCATTCTTAACTTTGTGTCTCTTAAGTTTTATTCTTTAGAACAATTGTCTTAAAAATAGGGGTTTATACAATTATGGTTAAGCAACTGTTAAAAATTGTACTACGTTATAAAGTCTAAATTTTTCTTTAAAAACTAAAATTGGTAAGAACCAATTCCTCACTAAAATTAAAATAACTCTAACCACAGATGTACCTTATAACCCACAAAAACAAGGTATTGTTGAACATACACATCTCACCCTCAAAAATACTCTTTATAAACAAAAAGGGGGAATAAAGGAGACCTTCAGGTCCCCTAAAGATAAACTTTCTCTTTGTCTCTTTGTTTGGGGTTTTTTAACTCTGGGTAATAAGGGTAACCCGGTGCTTTACTGGAGCTGCGGCTCAGTTTGTGTGTTTCCATGGAATAAACTAACTTACAACCTCTTTTTAGTCTCTTAGGAGGAACAGTTCAACTATGTAACAAAACAACTGCTTCTCTCAATTGTACTTCAGATTTGTGCTATCTCTCAATGTTAAAATGCTTCTAGGTTCCTGCTGGCAGACTTAATGTGTGTTCCTACCTTCCCACCAGTCCCAGTCTCTGTTACAGATACAGAGTTACCAGTGCTACTGTCAAGACTGCAGCCGCTACATTAACAACTACTATACAGACAGCAACCACAGTGAACTGCTTAGCTGAAAACACTGCCACAACTTTACAAACTCTAAAAACTCTAAACCAACATTTAAGAACAGGCATTCTCCTGGTGAATCAGAGAGTGGACCTATTACAAGAACAAGTGGACATATTACAAGAACTTTTGGGACTGGGATGTGTTTACTCTTTAAGAGCTGTTTGTGCTACCCCCATTGTATATGATAATTCCAGCACCGCAGCTGGGTTATCTAAAAAATTGTCAGCCTATCTTACTTCTACTTGGTCGTCTCAATTTGATAATCTTACCTCACGACTTAGGGCTAAAATTGTCAAAGTTAATTCTACTAGGGTACAAATTGCTTCTATGTCTGGGCTGGCTAAATGGTTTTCTTCTGCTTTCAATTTTGTAAACAGTGGGCAAGCCTTGGCACTTTGGGGTTTTTACTCCTCTTTGGTATCTTTTTCCTCACCCGCCTGGTTGTACAACTACGAGCCACCCAACAAATGGACCAGATTATTTTTCATCAGGCCATGACTGCCCTAGAGGCCGGCAGTTCCCCACAAGTATGGCTCACGATGCTGGACCGGTGGTCAGAGACGGGTAAGGAAGGAGGTGACACCGTACCAACCTAAGACAGGAGCTGTAGCATGCTCTGCAGTTATCCAATGACGGGTAAGGACGGTGGTTGACCACTTCGCCTAAGACAGACACGGTCCCAAGCCTTAATTTTATAATAAAAAAGGGGGAGCTGTCGGGGTGCCCGGGACCCCTGGCCCTAGGTGTGGTAAGGCTAAGATGGCGCTTGGCAGGCTGCCAGTATGGTTGGCTTTTGCACAAACAACTGACATCATTTTGAGGAAGTTCCAGGGATTGGTTGAGTTCCCTCGTGAACAGTGCATGATCACTGCATGTCTGCATTTACTGCCTGTATCTGTTCATGCTCTCCCCTCGTGCTCAAATGCTGATTGGTTACAGTAATGTATATATTGGAGTGTAAGTTCCTCAAAAGAAGAGAACAAAGAAAGAACTGAGAGGAAGGGGGTGCGCACAATAAAAAGGCTGAAAAGAACCAGGTGTCGTGTCTCTCTGCGGGCGGGGAGTGTGACAGGTCACCACTGGCATTGCTGCACAATTGGGAATCCCTCAAGCTTGGGTCCAAGTCCTTGGATCAGATTCCATGTTTTTTCCCAGATCACATCCACATATCCTGACTTCCCTCATGCTCACCTGTTATGGTTTGGATGTGGTTTGAGTGTCCCCCCAAAGTTTCACATGATGGAAGCTTAATCTAGTATTTGGTCATGTTGGCAGGTGATGAGGCCATTAAGAAATGGGGCCTAGTAGAAGTGATTTGCTCATGGAGGTAAAACCCCCAAAAGGACTAAAGTTGGTCTCATGGGGTCAGATCCCAAGAAAGTGAATTGCTATCAAATGAAGTCAACCCATGTACTTGGTATTTCCTGCATGTTGTTGATTCTGTTTCTGCTTCTCCACTATGTTGTAACATTGACAGAGGGTCCTCTCCAGGACAGAAGCACTATGTCATTTCAACTCTTTAGCTGCCAGAATTGTGAGCTAAATAAACAAGCCATTTTTCTTTATAAAGTATCCAGATTCAGATATTTTGTTATATCAGCACTAAATTCACTAATAAACAACCACCCTCTGTAGTCTTTATCTGCTAAAAAACAAGCCCACCCCACAACTTTCCTCCAACCTGCATTATTCTTTTGTTTCTGTGGGTCACAGTTGCTCAATCACTCTGGGCCACTTTGGCTCCTTCCATTATCACTGCATAGTGTCTTCTGATGTTTCATCTCTGGACTCTGAACTCACCTCTCACACCCATCTGCGCTCTCACTTCCAAACATCAGCAAGTAGGATGCTTTTCTGCTCCAACATAGAGCCAGGAGCACAACAACCCCTCTACATGACTAATGAAGGCCTCTCTATTTATGGATGAAATGTTTAGTCACTACCACTGGACTCACATCCATTTGTGTAGTCTGAATGAATGACTCCCTCCATATTCTCAGGCAGGAACACCAAATTAGCTCAGGAGTCTTATCTTGGTTTAGAATTCTTGTTTCTGAAAACCTTACAATGACATTCTAGGCATGCTGTACAAATGCATAAAATTATACTGTGCAATGGAATAAATTTTTAAAAATATATTAATATGCATCTACAGCACCAATTGTTGGTGATGGTTTATAATATGAGTGCTTGTTGGATGTGAGGTTATTTTGAAGGCTGAAACTTACTAGTCAGAAATAATTTTACATAGGCTATTAGATATGTGTGCAAACCTTTAATTATAAGTTGATGCTTATGCCACTGAAACACATTGGATCATCAACTGACCATTGGACTGGCATAACCAGTTAAGCACTTGCCTGTATTACAACTAAATCCTCCCATCTTCTCTGTATTCTGGAAATACAAATAACTGGTAATAAAGAAAGGGGAAGGTAAAAAATGTGAAGAGATGCCTCTGACTCCAATTTCCCACTGAAGTACAGAGCTGGAGAAATGCCAGCTATACGTGTTTTTTTAAATGGCTCCTTCTATTTCATTGCTTGATATTGATCTGTTTAAATTGTGTATGTTCTCCTGGTTCAGTTTAGGAGTCGCATATGTCTCTAGAAATGTGTCAATGTCTTCAGTAGTTTCCATTCTGTTGGAATAGAGATTTTCCCAAAGTAGCTTCTCATTATGTTCTGTATCTCAGTGATGTCTGTCGTGACATTTCTTTTTTCATCATGAATTTTAGTAATTTTATTTTCTCTCTTCTTCTCTTTGGTAGTGTGGCTAAGGGTTTGCCTATTTTGTTTACTTTCTCAAGGAACCAGCTTTTTTTTTTGTCAATTTTTTGAATTGTTTCTTTTGTTTCAATTTCATTGATTTCAGTTATGATTTTAATTTTTTCCTGTCTTCTACTACTTTTGCTGTTATTCTGTTCTTCTTTTTCTAGGGCTTTGAGCTATAATGTTAGGTCATTCAGTTGCTGACTTTTCATTCTTTTTTGGAAAGTGTGCCATGCAATGAATTTTCCTCTTAGTACCACTTTCACAGTGTCCCAGATATTTTGATATGTTGTATCATCGTTCTCATTGTCCTCAAAGAATTTCTTTTCTCCTCTCTAATGTTTTTTTGTGATCCATGTTTCATTCAATAGCATATGATTTAGTCTCCAAGTTTTGGAGTAATTTCTCTTTTTTATTTTGTCATTGATTTCTATTCTCAGTCCATTATGATCTGATAGAACACAAGGCAGTATCTCTACTTTTTTGCATTTCCTAAGGGCTGCTTTGTAGCATAACATATGGTCTATTTTCGAGAAGGTGCCATGTGCTGCTGAGAATAAAGTGAATCTGCTCATTGATGGATGGTATATTCTATACATGTCTATTAAGTCTAGGTTATTGATTGTGTTATTGAGTTCTATGTTTTCTTCAGTTTTTGTTTGGAAGATCTATCTAGTGGTGACAGCGATGCACTAATGTCACCCAGAATTATTCTGTTGTGGTCTATGTGATTCCTGAAATTGAGAAGGATTTGCTTGATGTACAGGGATGTGCCATTGTTTGGGGCATAAATATTTACTATCATTATGTCTTCCTGATTTATGGTTCCCTTAAGCAGTATGAAATGTCCTTCTTTATGCCTTCTGACTAACTTTGGCTTGAAGTCCACTTTATATGATATAAGGATGGAAACCCTGCTTTTTTCTGAGTCCATGTGTATGGTAGGTTTTTTCCCATACTTTCACCTTTAGTCTGTGGATGTCTTTTTCTATGAGAAGAGTCTCTTGCAGGCAGCATATTGTTGGGTCTTTCTTTTTAATCCATTCTGCCAGTCTATGTCTTTTGATTGATGAGTTTTGGTCATTAACATTCAGGGTTATTATTGAGATATGATTTGTATTTCCAGGCATTTGGTTTATTTTTGGTGTTTAAGTTGTCTTGATTTCTCCTTTGAGTGGTTTTTCTCTAAGGTAGTTCCTCCCTTTGCTGACCTCCATTGTTGTTTTTCATTTCCTCCTCATGGAATATTTTGTTGAGAACATTCCGTAGTGCAGTCTTTCTATTTGTAAATTCTTTTAAGTTTCATTTTTCATGGAAGGATTTTATTTCATCTTCAAATCTGAAGGTAAGTTTTGCTGGGTATAGGATTCTTGGTTGGCAACCATGTTCTTTCAGAGCTTGAAATATGTTGTTCCAGGCCCTTCTAGTTGTTAGAGTCTGTGTTTAGAAGTCAGCTTCTATCCATATTGGTCTCCCCCTATATGTAATCTGATGCTTTTCTCTGGCGGCCTTGAAAATCCTATCTTTATTTTGAATATTTGGCATTTTCATTATAATGTGCCTTGTGTGGATCTGTTGTGATTTTGTGCATTTGGTGTTCTGTAAGCCTCTTGTATTTGATTTTCTATTTCATTCTTCAGGTTTAGAAAATTTTCTGATATTATTTCATTGAAGATGTTGTTCATTCCTTTGGTTTGTATCTCTGTGCCTTCCTCAATCCAATTAATTCTTAAATTTGGTCTTTTCATGATGTGCCATAGTTCTTGGAGATTCTGTTCATGATTTCTTGTGATCTTCTCTGTTTGGGCAATTTTATTTTCAAGATTAAATATTTAGTCTTCATTTTCTGAGATTCTGTTTTCCAAGTGGTCTAGTCTTTTGGTAATGCTTTCCATTGAGTTTTTCTGTTTGGTTTATTGTTTCCTTCATTTCAAGGATCCCTGTTTGTTTGTTTTTTTGAGAATCTCTATCTCTTTGTTGAAATGATCTTTTGCTTCCTGCACTTACTCTTTCAACTTATTGGTAATATCATTCATTGCCTGCATTTGCTCTCTTATCTCATACTTGGCTTCATGAATCATCTTAATCATTATAATCTGAAGTCCTTTTCTGACATTTCTTCTAGCATACTGTCATTGGATTCTATTAATATAGAATCTAGATTTGTTTGGATTCTTTTCTTCCCTTTTTTTATGTTGTTCATGTATCTTCCCCTCTTGCAGTGCAGATCTGGGGTATAGCAGATTTCCCCCTGTAGGCTTATAGTGACCCTATAGGTT